>CM076581.1:209253546-209484720 GCA_034641835.2 Pinus albicaulis | reverse complement strand
GCACTAAAAGTTTAATTTGCAGGAGTGCCCTTCAGTATGATTGTTTATTTTATTGTAAAGCCACACTCCTACACCCGCATCACTCTTAGTAGAAGATCCATCAAAGTGCATACTCCAAAGAAGACTAGTTTCGTGTTCATCAGTTTGGTTACTATCCTCTTCAAGTAACATGCTTTCGGATTGTTCTTGAAGGTTAGCACTTTGTTGAATTTGTTTTCATTCTTTAGATTTTTCATTAAGTTGAGGACTACTTTCTTGACTCTTAAGGTTTAAAATCAAAGGATGGATGATTTGTAGCTCTAGACCTATGTTTGGTTTGCTGTAGTTTTCCGGTTTAGAAAATTGTTTTAACGCTTCCGTGTTGTCTTCTTCCTCCTCCCTATCAGCCATTAATTCAGTTAAAGTCACTTGTTCAATGAATGTTTCATCATTGAAAAGGATAAATGATTTAAGGCCTGTATTTACAGAATAAAGAGGAGAGTTTTGCGGTCTCTCTTGGCTAGTAACCATGTATTGCATATGAGACTCCCTGTAAAGTCTTCTAGTTTGATTAAAAACAGGGCTGGTCGCATAGGTCATATCCATCTGCATAGTTCCTTGTAACTTAGCTCCCCAAGATCTTGATAACAGCATACCATACTTTAGGGGTACATCAGCCACAACAATATCCATTAATAAACATTTGGTTGGAATTTTTGCTAAGTTAACACAGAGGTCTTTGATTAATCCTAAACATTTCACTCTGCTTGAGTCAAAGGAGTAAAGATCTTTGTAAGGTCAAGTGATTTCAAGGCCTAGAATCTCCATTATAGCTTTGGGCATTAAATTGTGAGAGGCCCCTGAGTCATGCATGGTGTTGTGCAAAATTTTTTCATGAACATTTAAACTAACATAAAAAGGAGGAACTGGTCCCTCTTGATATCTACCCTCAATATTAGGACCAAAAATAAGCTCTGGCTGGTCATCGTTAAGATTGACAGTTTCATTATTATCTTCTATGTTTAAATCCTTCAAAATTTGGGATCTATATACATTTTGGGCAGCTAATTCGGTGAGAGGAATAGAGATCTTGATTCTGGAAATTTCTTGTTCCAAACTAAAAGGCATCTGATTCTTTGAAGTGCTTATTTTAGCGTTATTAACTACCACTCTATCAGCAAAGTCAGTTTGCTGATTTAATCTATTTACATTGGTTAGAATTGTTTTAACATGAGCACTAGCTAAGGTGCAAACACTACTAAGGTCTACACTTTGTTTTTCATTGTTTTGAGTGATTTTCTCTTTACCTTTATCAGAATTTCTAGCCACTGTCTTGTCTTTCTGTTTTACAATATTGGGTTTATTTACAGTCCGGTTTTGTGCAGATTTTTTAGAGGTTTTTTTGTTGGAGGTTTCCAGATTCTTTTTACTTCTAAGGTCATATTCCTTTGTTTTTTCTATGATGACATTTTCCATTTCTTGCTATTAATATTCATCTTCTGGTCTCTTGTCATCAGAGGGTGTGTACATACCTTGTTTCCTATTGTAATGAACTTCAAAGTCATCATTATCTACTCCCAACATATTTATATCGTCTTCCTCTATTTGATATATAGTTTCTTCAACCTCACTTACATAGTTTTGATGAAAAGGAGGAGTGATCTATTGATCATCCTCCCTTGGTGTATTTTGAGGCTAGTTTCTCCTAACATTTTGATTTTGGTTTAGATTTTTGTTTTGAGGAGTTGTTTGGTTTTGAATTGCTTGTGCTCTCTCAAGTATGCTCATCTTTTTCATCATCTCCTCCATCATTCTTTGCATCTTTGAGCTAGATGTGGAAGGTGTAGATTCCTCTCTAAAGGACACTCTCTTCTCATTCTTCATTCTTGTTATTTTCTCCATTAAGTTAACTTCCACAGCAAGAGCTTCTTTTTGCATATCTTCAAGAGTTAAAGGATCTCTTTCTCTCAGCTGATAGGCCATCTCAGGATCAAATCCCTCAGAAAACTTATTTAAAGATGAGCCTTGTGGAGGTTTTAAATCTGGGGGAAGGGCATTATAAACACTGTTGAACCTAGTGCAATAATCTTGTACGCTTTCCCCAGTGTTTCTTTGGAGATTCTTGTAGTCCGAAAGTATTTGGAGAGGGTTTTTTCTCACTTCCCAATTGTTTAAGAATATATGATGGAAGGCTTGGAGATCATTAATACTGTGAGGGGTTAAGCCTTTGAACCATTTTCTTACTTCTCCCCCTAAACTCTGAGAAAATAGTATAAGTTTGACAGTTTCATCATCTATCTCATTTTTTTCAAATTAGTCATTCATCTTATCCACATGTTGTGAAGCAGTAGTAGCATTACTGGCATCATACAATGGTATCTTGGACCGATAGTCATGTAGAATATTGACTAAGGGTAAAGGAAGGACTAGAGGGGCATACCATGTTGCCATGATAGGAGGTTGTGGAAACAGTGGGGGGTTTGCAAGTGGTGGATTTACAAGAGGGAAAGAGGGTTGGAATGGAGTGGTTTGGATAGTGGAGGTATGAAGAACATATGTGGATGTACCAGCAATAGATTGTTGAGCTGATCTTGGATGAGAGACACCTAAATTGTAAAGGAAATGTAAATTTGGTGGTGTAGTTTCCATACTACCAGGATGTTCACTTTGTTCTGGGGATGAAAGGGAAGACTCTGAATCTAGCTGATCTAAATCATCAAGAGACCTAGTTATAAATGGATTTCTTAAGTCAACTTGTGATTGTTGTAGAGCTGCAAGGTTTTCAGGAAAGGAAATAGCTTTGAGGGGTGATCTTAAAACAATTGAAAATTTAACCTTAGGAGACTTCCTAAGGATTCTTTCAGGGTTATCAACTATCTCAGGAGGGTTAGGGTCAGGATAGGCTCTAGTATAAATCTTTCTAGGAGCCACTATGCTGTGTTTTTCAGACCCAACCAAACGAGAAAAGTTTAACCAAATATGGCAATCTTTAGGAGGCTAACTGATCTTTTAATAAGAAAAATTTAATCATAAAGTCCTCTAGCTGATTTTATATGATTTTATGATGATAATGGGTCTTCCCAGTGGAGTATTAAGGTATTTTTAGGATTGTGGAGTCACCAGGTGGAAATTTTTATCTCTTTTTGAGGTAAAATGTTTTATGGTCCACCACCATATTTATTTAAATACCAATCTTAAATATTTTTGGGTTTTATAAGTTTTTTTAGTCCTATAGGTTCTAAGAGTGTCCTAAATCTGTTTCAACACTTAGCTACGGTGATGAGACAAATACAGTCTACTCTTATGGCTAAGCTAGCTGATCCTTCAAGGTTTGATAAGTTCTTATGAGAATCCTAAGGTTTCCTTAGTTTGTCACTGATTCAAATAAGTTTTATCATGAATACCATTTGCTTGGTTGTGCTTGAAGAAGGCTACTTGTACTCACTGAACAATGTTCTGGAATAAACGGTTTTCTTGAGGTCCTTAAGCATGTATAGGTGTAATTTCACTCAGAACTCCCCAATATGGTCGCCAGAACTGTTATGCCTGATGGGTCAACTGGCTAATATACCAAATGTTCTTGAATCAAGGGCTTTCTAGAGTCCTAAGGTGTACTTAGATTCTCACTAACTCATAATTCCCCAGTGGAGTCACAAGAAATGTTAGCTCCCCATAATTCCAGCAGATTGGTGAGACCAGAACTACGGAGAGAACACTTGAACCACTTTGGGATTCTAGGAGCTAGCCCTCCTGAATCCAGAGTGGGATCTCTCTATAAGTGCAAAGATTTGATTTGTCTTTAAGGCTTTTTATATGTAATATTAGGCTAGTTATGAAGAACAAGTTTTTTGTTTGTTTTGGTTGGGAAAAGATATGTGAAGGTGAAGGAAGTCTAAGTGAAGAGTGAAGGTGAATGAAAGTGAAAATTGATTCAGCTAAGAAGATAGGTAATAAATAGCTTCAATCCATTGGGTTATGGAGTCATAGTAGGATTTAATTGAAACAACAAGGTTCAAGAGTGGTCCATGGGGCAAGTCATCTATGTCTAAGGATCTCTTTAAAGTTGATTTTATGGAATGAAATGAAACAAAAAGAAGGGGAATTAAACAAATGAAGAACAAAGAGTAGCCTAAGATCAAGTAAGTACTTTGAAACTGTACTGCTTTCGGAATACACTTAAGAAAGACATAAAAGTAATCTAAGATCAGGTAAGTACTTCAAAACTAGCCTGCTTTTGATGCACTTTCAATAGAAAAAATTTAAAACATGAAAAGGAACAGCTTAAGATCAAGTAAGGACTTTGAACCTATCATGCTTTCAGCATATTCTAAGGGAAACTTTTCAAAGCAACTGTTGGAGAAGAAACTAAAGGACAGGGCTCACCATAAACCTCCCTAGCTCTGCTTTACTTAGCAAAATTTTGAAGACAACACAGAAGATAACAAAGAATAGTCTAAGATCAGGTAAGGACTTTGAACCTATCCTGCTTTCAACATACTCTCAAGGAAACTTTCAGACAACCTTTGGAGATAAAACTAGAGGAAAGGGCTCACCATAAACTTCCTTAGTTCAATTTACTTAGTAGACAATGAAAATAAAATTCAAGAACAATGTTTAGTTTAGATAGTAGGATGAGTGAATGCCAGCATACCTAACTGCGTGGATTGAATTAAATCATTCTTAAATACACACTTTTGGAAGAAAACATGTAGATAAAGCTTATCAGTAAGAGCAGGGTACCTTTGACAATAAATCCTAACTATATATTTTTTTTTCTTTATCAGAGATTATGGACAGAATGGAAACAAAAATAAAATAACAATTTATAATAAGAAAAACAACACCGTTGACATAGACCAGGATCCCATAAATCAGCTCGTATTTGAATGCTTCAAACTAGCTACAATCTTCAAGTCCAATAGTTCTCTACAACTTCAAACTTCTCATCTTAACTTAGGTATCTTCAATTACAAACAAAGCTTAGAGCAGCTTCAGCAAACTATTTACAGGCAACAGATATGCAGTGACCAACATTATCTCATCTTCTTCAGAAGTATTTATAGAAGAAATGAGGAGGTGGAATGTGAATAAATATCTTCTAGGTTCAATTAATACAGTTAAATGCTTCTCGGCCTTTGAGGGGCTCAACGGAGAAGATTTCAAATATTTCTTTGTATTAATTGTTTTACATTAAGTATTTAAGCTTGCTGGGAAGATTTTGTTGACTTTAGGGCTCATTCTCATCTTTGTAATAACTATGCTGACAGGTTAATAAGTTTCTTTGGATCAAAATAACTGTTCAGCTATATTAAGGCAAATATCACTGACTGTGGCAATAACTCTGCCTCCTTTGAATGCTTTGAGGCTACAAGTGGCTTTTGGTAGCTGTGAGGATTCAATTAGCCTCTAATGTGGCAGAGGAGGATTTCTCAGATTGATAGATCTGATTGTCTTTCTTTAATCACTGTTAATTTTCTTTAATTCTGTGTTAGGCATAATTAGGTCTAAATTCTGTCTTTCTGTTCTTCAAACTATGTTTGATTGAGTGGATTAGGCGTTTGATTGTCGATTTAGGCCATAATCCCTCAAAACTGTGTAAACAATATTCAATTCTTCATGTCTGCTGAGACTGGATCTTTTAACACTGATACTCTTTATTTGATTAAATTTTGCTGTGTCTTGTTGATGTGCAGCTGTGCAGAGGATTTTTATAATGGTGCCAGTGTTCATGAGGCATCGGAAAACGATGATGGAAAACCCTGTGGAATGATCCATTTAATTAATAAAAGCCTGGGGGATCGTCATCCCCACCCTTTGTTTTTTATTTTAACATAAATGGAAACAACCATTGAAACCTGCACAAACCAAGAAAAATTAGAAAAATCCTGTGGGGGAGGTTAAAATTGCTTCAGAGGTTTTGGTCAGATTGTGGCTGTTGGATGAAAGCATCCAATGGTAGAGATTGCGCGCAGAGTTTGAAAGGAGAGGCGGTTGGATGAATGGTAAAAGAGATTAAGTCCAGGCCATTGATCTATGTTGATCAATGGTCGAGATCAATCGAAGATATATAATGCGAAGGGAGCCACATTATAGTGAAATAAGAGAAATTACAAAGGAAATGGGTCGAGAAAACCTTTGGTGGAGGAAAAAGTTTAAATTGAAATTTGGGGTTTCTCAGAGGATTTTGGGCCATCGAATTAGATTGGCCACAGAGATCAACGACGGAGAATGAATGCGATAAAATGCAATGTAAATGGGAAGGGTAGTTTCGACTAAATAAACCAGCAGTTTCGCGCAAGAAAATGGAGGAGAGGTGGTTTTAAATTTTCGAATTCGATATGCGTTAGAGCTTGACACGTGGCTTTTCGAAAACACCCTCATCGCGTAATTTCAAATTATTAACATTCGGGCTTAAATTTACGTGAAATTGCACGCTGATCGTTGGATCTAGGGCGTCAGATCGAATGGTCGAGAAGAGAGCTCAATAAGACAAGATGCAAGGATGGAAAGAGGTGGGGCAAGGGAAGGGAGTTTCAATCTTGACCGTCCGATCATAGGAATGAATGGCCCAGATTAAACCTCGGGTTTAATGTAATAACATATGAGGCAGAGGTCGGGCGAAGAATGATTTAATGCAGTCCGTTGATCTTCAGAGATCAACGGCAGAGATTTCCTTTCAAACCTTATACAGCGGGGTTCATGAATTTAACCAAGGTTGCGGGGTTCAATTTGGACCATCGGATGGTATGCAATGGATGGCCCAGATCTCATCGGGGGTTGCCAATCAGCAGGGGAGAGAGGAAAGGCACAACTAAAAATTTCTGATGTGATTGAATGCGGACCGTCGATATTTAGAGAGATCAACGGTTGGGAATAGATCTGCGATTTTTTAATATCGGAGGCTGTGGCGGAGGGCGAATCAATGTGGACCGTCAGATCTGGGAATGGTGAAATAGATCGACAGTTGGGAATGCATTGGAAGGGGCCAATCGGAGGGGGCAAATAAAATATTTAAATGTGCCTAATGAAATCTCCGATGCGATATTGCACAGGTCATTTATTGGTTTAAGATCTACGGTGGAGGTTCTCCCAACGAACGAACCGGCGGGTTATGTTATAACATAAAAAATGGGGTATTTATGAAATACAAAGGGAAAATCACATCGGGGAGGGGTTTTATATAACGTTTAGCACCCAATTGGGGGGCTCATGGTTTTTCAAAGGGAGCAAGGGATTGGGGGTTATAACCAAAGGGCCAATCGCATCGGGATTTTTCGTTTAAAGAAATAAACGCGGCCATCGAACATCTCCGATTGTGATAAGCGCTCAGGACTTTAACTCTCAGTCCTAGGCGTGGGTACATGGTGGGGAAGTGGTTTAGGGCTTAGCCCAAAGGGGCTTAGGTCTATGATGAAAAAAGTGGGGTTTTTATGAATTTTCAAGGTTTTTCAAAGGATTTGAAAGATTTTGATAAGGAAAAAAGGAGTTTTAAACCTTATCAAAGGAGTTTTAATGAGGGGAAGAAGGGAAATGAGGGAAAATAGAGGAATTTCATGAGGTAAAAGGGGATAAAAAGGAGGTTAATAATGAGTGAAAGGAGAGGTAAAATAAGGAAAAAATGGATTTTTTGCAGCAGTCTTTTCTTCATGAAAACAACATATTTTTAGAGTTAAAAGGGAAAAAGCAGTGAAGATTAACCAAAGGATAAGATATTTACACAAGACTTCAAGAACTAACAATTTTTGCAATAAATTTTTTTCTTGAAGGCTTCAAAAATGATTTAGCCACCATTTGATATGACAAATTTTATAGGTGGCTAACATAAGTTTTAATGAAAAATTTTTAAAATTCCATGAATGTGTTAAATTGATTCACCCCCCCCCCTCCTCCTCTCAGTTTAACTAAGGGTTCAACAATTGGTATCATAGCAAGGTTCCTTTGGTGTAAGCCTAATAGCTTGAAGGAGATCTGGTTGAGTGATGGACTATCAAAATGTACCTGTGTTAAGTACAACAAACTTTCCTAAATGGAGAGATAAGGTTAAAAAATGTTTAATGGCTTATGAACCTGAGGTATGGAATCTTGTATGTGATGGTTACTGCATAGAATCTCCCTCGGTGCAAGAACAACAGATGAATTCCAAGGCAAAATTTATGATATAAAATAGTCTACATAACAAGGATCTTGAGTTAATAATGGATTTAACCTCTGCAAAAGAAATATGGGGTAGATTTCATTTCATGCATGGAGTAGACACTTAGGACTGCATTTTTAAGAAGGAGAAGAGAATTAAGAAGAAGAAAAATTCATGTCAAAAGGAAAATACTCAATCAAATGAGGTACATGCTAGTGTGAATGGAGATAAGAACTATGAAGAAATTGCAACTGAAGAAAAAGCCAAACTTGACATTGCCTTGACTAAAATAGAAAGATTGAAGAATGAAAACAAAGACCTGAAGACATTGGTGCATATATGTGATGAGAAATAATATAAAGATAAGAAAGAGATTGTTGGCCTGAAGACACAACTTGAAGAAGAAAGGAAAATAGAAGACACTCTGATGCAACAAATGAGAGAGAAAAGTCTGAAATGTGAGAAATTGGAAGAAGAAGTAGTGTGCCTGAGAAACAAATTAGAAAAATACCAAAGAGAATTATTAATGAATACACCTCAAATGAAAAGCTCTGAACAGTTGGACAAGATTCTAAATTCTCAAAGGTCACCTCTCATAAAGGCTGGGATAGGATATGAAGGAGAAACAAGTAAGTCCAAGGTAGAAGATAACATGAATATCATCTTTGTAAAGGTTGTAAAGGATAATGAAGCAGCTCAAAATATTCCTACAGTAGTAGAAGCCAGCAAGAACAAGATTTGCAAAGAAACAAACAAATACAAGCAGCAACATGAAAGGAAATAGAATAAGAAAATGAATCAGTCAGCTGAAAAAGGCTCATACACTCTTGATTATGAATTGAATAAATTTGGAAGATGTCAAAGGAGGTTCTCTCCTCCTATGAAAAATATCACATGTTTTTCTTGTCATAAACCAGGACATATTGCAGAACATTGTAAGACAAGGCATATCAACTTCAACCAACAAAAGATGCAGCAAATGAGAAGACTGCCTCAAGCAAGAAAATGGAAAATACAAACCTTCACCAGGTACACAAATCATTTCCATGGCTACTGTTATGCATGCAATGAATTTGGACATAAATCTGTTGAATGTAAATTGTATTAAAAAAGGGAACAAAATATTATATTCCAGCTGAAATGTACCTTGGTAAAATAAGATGTTATGTATGCCTCAAACTTGGTCACAAAGAAAAGTACTGTAATCTACCATATACATTAAATAACTCCAGACAGATTATGGATTCAAAACAAATCAATCAAAACTATGAATCAAAAATAAGTGCAAACATTATGAAGAACCCCAATAAAGTATGGAAGGAAAAGACAAAGGGGGAGTCTGTCACCTCTATAACATAATGAATATAACATAGTCTCAGGGGGAGATGCTCTAGGAAGCAAAGAAAAAATCCATCCAGTGATAGATATGAAGCAACATCCCAGGGAGAGAGTAGCCCATAAACAGTCCCCATGAAAGTAGTCTAAGAAGAGTTCCTTGGAATGAGAACAGCTATGAGATTAGGAAGGGAAAGGAAATTCCTCTAACATAGAACTATAGAGCAATAATATCACCTGAAACACACAATAGCCATCAGGTTGATGAAAGGAGAAAAACAACAAGCAGCCATGATGATTGAGGAAACATCAGCAATGAACATGTAAGCTAAGAAGATATCAACACATTAAAGGATGATCACATAATGCATCATACTGCTAGAATTAACAATGAATCCCATTAAGAAGGATGAGTAAGAAAAGTTCCTATCATCATTTCATTACATCTTTCATCTATGAAAAGTCTCCTTCGAGGAATGCAGTTAAGTGAGTAATAAATCTTTGAGTAATCAGCCCATGAAGATTCATAGAAAAGAAATTGAAGATGCCTTCCAAAAGATATTTATATTAGAACTGTTGAATTGATTTTTAAAGCAGCAATGATTTTGGAGCGGTCTTAGAAAGGAAAATGCAGTGACATTTCTTTGAACAGAATGATAGAATAAGCAAATGGTTAAATATGTCAAGATCAAATTTAGTATATTGATGATTGTTGGTGTGAACAGTGGAAATCTCAATAGTAGAATTTATGAAGGATGTCTTAAATTATGGGTAAATGTGCAAGTTGAAGTGAAATATCTGCATGGTTTATCAAATTAGTATCAAGTAGTATTTAGGTACAAGTAGCATGCTTATCAACAGATTACCAAGTATTATCAGTGGACCAACAGTATGGTACAGGTCCTGAGGATCAAAGGATTAAGGCAAAAGAACATTAAGGTAGTATCCCAGTGCTGTCTACATTATTCAAGCTCGAAAAGGTCAATAAAAGAGCTAAAGGATCAATATGTTGTTTACACTTGAAACATTATGTTGAGCATTGAAGCAGTATCTTTTTCTATATATAATTTCATGCCTTCTTGAAGTCGGTTCATATATATATATATATCAAGCCTCTCTCTTGAAATCATTCATAACACCATGTGAAGTTTGTTTGCTAAGATATCAATTAAACATCTTGAATATGTTTTTGTTGAAAATCATCATGACAGAATAGTTTTGCTAATCTAACAGTTGAAGTTCAAAAGTCTGTTATTGATTCATTACAAGCATACTCCAGCAGAAAGGAATTGCTGGTATTTCACCATTGAAAAGAGGTTGATCATTGACATACATACCCCCCTTATGTCATAAAGAAAACTACATGGTTGATAAGTAAGACTGACCAATACATTGAGTGTATCTAGCCTCAAGGGTTTGCTTTGAAAGTACATTGTACAAGCATGAAATTCATTTGGTCTCTTATGTTGAAAGATATCATATAATATCACAATAAGTTGTAAACTCTGACTTGATTCATTGATCACATCAGTTACAAGGACATGCAGCTATTAAGTGTAATATCATTATCAGCATCCTAGCTCATATCATCACCAACAGGCAAGTAAAGTGAACCACAGCTATAAAATATGTATTGGCATCATCATCATAATTGAACAGGGTTGTACTGTAGATGTGTATTGCAGAAGAAGACATATTCCATCTACAATATTACTCAACAGATATGGATTTCTGATGAAGATAATACTAGAGAACTGAAGTATATTTGAAGCTTTCTCAGTATTTTAGTTTTGATCAAATGATGCATCTCTGATTAGACAAGGCTGGTACGAGGTGTTCTATTCTTCACCTTCAGCTTTATACAAGTGAAAGGAGTCTATGCTTTGAGATTGTATAAACTTACAGTGTTTATTCAAGTTCAACAATCCTCAAAAGTGTTCCCTCAACAACTCTTATACACCAGTTTGGAGCAACATGGTACAAAGTCAGAAGAAGAGAGCCTAAACTCTACTCAGAGAGAGGAAATGCAAAGATAGATTCTACACTAAGAATGTGCAACCCTTTGCCATTGATTTCAAAGGGGGAGGAAAAGCAAGTAACAAAAGAAAGGGTCTTCTAAAAGGAAAGCAGAGGAAGACTTGGAGGAAGCATTGGATTATTAGTGGATGTGTTGCCATCAATGCCAAAGGGGGTGACTGTTGGAAATGTTGTCAATGATGGCAAAGGAGATGGCAAAGGAGGAGCACCTGAAAAAGCAACAAGGCAAAGAGAGAAGCAAAATAGCAGAAAGGCAGAGGCAACAAAGAAGTAGCAGAGGCAGAGAAAGAGAGCAACAGAGTTAGCAAAGAAGTAGAGAGCTATTCAAGGTACAGAGTAGTGAGGACAGAAGGAGGACCATTGATTTTGAAAAGGGGTCTGGAGTGAAAATCTATAGAGACAGAGTAGGTTGCAGAAGGCCACTGATATTGAAGATCTAGTCAAGACTGAGGAGGTTTTTTAAGTAAATTTAATTATATATGAAAGAATTTGTTTCAGCCTTATATGAACCTCGGTTTATTTATTTTTGTGTGAATGAACCTTCAAATTTAAGAAGCCATTATATGGGAAATATGTGATATGAATCTCTGTGAAAAAGGGTTCGATCCAGGAGTGGGTTGTATGAATGATTGAAGGTTTGTTTTAAAATTTTTCCTGTATAATCAAATGATGATAGCAATGGCTCGTTGAATGCGTAGAGCTATGGAGGTGAATGGACCCATAAATTAAAGGATGTATATAGAATCTATGAAACATTGAAAGCAGACTCGTGAATCAAGATCACGACATGTCCAATTGAAGAACATGTTCTAGTGAGAATTGAAAATCGCGAAGGGTTATAACACAATGGAATGGAATGTTGAGGTGCGTTGAAGTTAAGGGAAGAAACGGAACTGATCTGTTGAAATCGGGACCATCGACCAGATAATTGAAGAAGCAAAGGTTTTAAAACCATTTGAATTTCTCGAAGATAGATAATGTATTGACTGGTTGAATTCTCTGTGGGAGCACGAGTTAAATACTCAGAGTTTTGAGCACTAGTTGATTTCATTTCTACGTGAGACTGTTTTGAGCCTCCATCAATTATGTATGAGTGAGACTCTGTAGTAGGGTTAATTAGCGCTCTAGTTAATGAAAGAGGCGATGCCAATTAGTAGGAACTTGGACTGAATGTATGAAGAGTTTATTAGGAGATTAAGGATTATATGAGTATGGGTTGGTTTAACTCTGCGGGGAAAGTATTTTGAACTTAATTAAGAAATTGAGCAGGATGTTGATAGTGTATTGAATGTATGCGTTCCTTGTATAAAGGAGGATTTGATTCTTTGGAGACCCTTGAAATATATGTAGATTTGTGTTAACTCGAACCTATTAAATATACATTCTTTATGAACTGTGTGCAACTCTCTGTGGGAAGGGTTCGATACAGAAGTCCGATGGAATTTGACCTTTTCTTGTGAAGGGCGAAGTGAATGGTAAGTCGGGAGAGAAACAGAACCACGAATCAGAGCGAAACCATGATGAGGATTGATTATATGTGGTGACATGTTAAATAGTAAAGGCGGGTTCGGGACGGATACCAGCAGTATCGCGCAAAGTGAAAGAGGTAATAATTTTTTATAAAAAAAACACGATGTATGTTATAGAATGACGCGTGGCCAAAAGTGGTTTGTAAAAACCATGTTCATTGCGTGATTTTGGAGAGATAACCTCCGTGCACTTCCATAGCGTGATTTCCATTCGTCTTCGTTCGATCCGTGGTTGGAGCGCGATACACTGGAGACCATCCGATCCATTTAGCAGTTAACCAAGGTATGTCATGGGAGCCATACGAAATTAATGTTTAAATGTTTGTCAACAATTGATGTGGGGGACGTATATATTATGGTTGGACCATATGCATAAACGGACATGAAGTTGGTTAATAAGTGCCAAGAGTGAATATAATCCTTGGGGTTTCGAACTATCGCATTGTTAACATCCACGAAATCTGAGTTGTAATGGGGGGTTTAATAAAATGGTAAATTATATGCATTAAGCTTTTATTGGAATATGGTCAATATATATATGTGGCCCGAAGATCTTATTCAAATATAAGTGCTAGCGAATGTATGGGTAGAGGACTATTGTAAGGTCGCTTGACCTTTGAGTGGATCATAATACAAGTTAAACCTTGGGAATTAAAGTATGGCTGAAATGGTTAAGCTATTTAATTGAGTCCTAAACATTGACTGAAGGGAAATTTAAACAGTGAATGAGCCAAGTAACCTGCAGCTGGGATATTGCATTTTCACTTCAAAGTGTGTTAAAAGTGGGCATCCGAAACTGAGTTTTCCAATTTGAGCATTTCCAATTAAAGTAAATTTCCTAGTTCAGAAAATAAGAAAAGCTTCAGCATGTAAATATTGCCAGTGCAGAAATTAAAAAGTAGTGAAATTGCCCAGATTAGGCAGATTGGGGACCCTTTTGAATGATTAATTTATGCATCAGACTTTGAGAGTTACTAGGGAGCTAAAATTGTAAAACAGATATATATGTAGCAGATACACAATTACAGTTGACAGGTGTACATGCATAGAAAGCATGAGAGTGTGCAAAAACTGAAAAAGGCAGTGAACAGAAGAGGTATGTAGAACAGTTACATGACAACAGCAGAAAAGATAGAACCAACAAAACCAAAGGCCAGAAAAATGGTTGAGTGAAATTGATATATGTAACTGAAAATGTGAATGTAATAGTTTTTAATTGATTTTATATTGTTTTTGATGCATTGGCAACTCTCCGGAGGAAAACAAAACTCCACTGTAATATTAAAATTTGTACACATTGTTATATTTTTTTTCTGAATGAGTTGGACAAAGGAATGAGAAGGCAGAAGTCAAAGAGTCATGGCTGTTCACTCCAAATTCTTCGTAGAATACAAACAGTCAAGAAGGGAACTCCATAAATGATATCCCATAGATATGCATTAGGATGTTAGAGAATGTAGAAATGATGCAGTGAGGCAAAAAAGAAAGAGGAGCTAATAGAGAATATGAGAAGATGCGGAGATGATACAAGGCAGATATGAGGACTGGTGGACAACATAAAAGAAGGAACAGAACAATGCTAATATCCAAGCTAAATCAGCAAGTGTTTTCTTTTGAAAGAGTAAGGAAGTTGGAGCTTCCCTATCAAGTTGTAGCTTGATAGATGTCAGTTGTACCTGACTAAGGTAGGAGCCTCCTGTAGGTTGTAGCCTGCATAAAATAGATGGGAGTTGGTTCTTCCACATCAAGTTGTAGCTTGATAAATGTTAGTTGTAGCTGAATGAGGCAGGAGCCTCCTGTAGGTTGGTGCTTGCAGAAAATTGATGGGAGTTGGAGCTTCCTTGCAAGTTGTAGCTTGCATAATTGAGGTAGTGTCCTCCTGTGGATTGGAGCCTATAGAAAATCAGTGGTGAGAGGGATTTGGAGCTTGCCTTTGCATCACAAAAATAATACGATTTGGTTTTCTCCCTTTATGGGTTTCCACTTATATCTGGTGTCTTTGTGCACGATGTTTATGTGTTGATATGGTTTATCTCATTTGCTTAATACTTGCTGCTCTCATATTAAGTTTTTTGTTACATTATATTAATACTTGCTTCTCACATTCTAATATTACTCACATATTTAGTTGAACATGAAATGTAGGTGTGAATAAGTTTTAATGAAATTTTTTTAAAAGTCCATGAATGTGTTAAACTGATTCACCCCCCACCCCCTCTCAATTTAACTAAGGTTTCAACATATCTCACCCATTTAAAGCAAGTACAGTTGCTACTACATTTATTGAAAAATTCAAAAGGTACATGGAAACCCAAATATTATTGTAAGCAACAAAGATCCCATTTTTACTGGAAATTTTTGGATGGAATTATTTTCTTGTTTGGGTACTCAACTGGCTCATAGCTCATCTTATGAGCCTCAATCCAATGGGAAAACTAATATAGTGAAAAAATGTTTGAAAGGATATATTCATTGTTTTGTATCTAATAAAAAAACACAATGGTTTAAGTGGTTACCTCTGGCTAAATGGTGGAATAACACTTCCTTCCATACTACAAGAAAAATGACCCTATTTATGGCACTTTATGGATATCATCCACCACCCATCACATCATCTTTAAGAGAAAATTCTAAGGTTCAAGCAGTGGAATATCACATCGAGCATCAAAAAAAAGTTCTCAAACTCTTAAAGGATAACCTAAATTTGGCACAAAATTGAATGAAACAACAGGCAGATCAACATCACAACGAGAGAAATTTTGATGTAGGAGACTAGGTATTTTTACGATTACAACCATAAAAACAAATGCACCTCAAGCAAGATAACAAGGATAATAAATTATTGCCAACTACTATGGTCCTTACAGGGTGTTGCAAAATATTGGTACTATGGAATAGAAATTGGAGCTTCCTGCTTGTTCTCGAGTGCATCTAGTTTTCTATGTTTCATGCTTAAAGAAGGTTATAGGTGACAAAATTCCTTTTCAAACAATATTTCCAGAACTTGGTGAGAAAGGAAGAATCATATTGGAACCTCAATCAGTCACAAAAACAAGAACTATACATCTATGAAATTGATCAATTTCAGAGTATCCCATCAAGTGGAAGAAGTTATCCACTAAAGATTCTACATGGGACGATGAAAATGTTATACAAAAGCATCCATAGCTACTCAAGCATTTAGGAAAACACTTTTTTCGAAGGAGAGGGGCATGTTAGGTCCCTATATTATAGTGTAGTCCATTATTATTGTTAGTGTAGCCCCCTTATTGTTATTTTTGTACCCCTGCAACCCCCATATTGTTATTATTGTTCCCTTACATTATTATTGTTTGGTCAGCTAGGATTATATTGTGACCTCATCGACTCCTATATATAGAAAGGAGGTTTTTTAATTTGTATCATCGAAGATTTTTTCACTTATGTAATGTAAAGGATGTTTCCCCCTCGAAGTGTCTTATTTCTAAAATTTTCTTCTATTTTTGGATCTAGTTTAATAAAAAAATTCTTCAATTCGAGGAAAAGTAGCAGCATGAGGGCCTATCAAGACTAGTGTAGTCTGTGTGCTTTCTTCTGGAAAATATTCCTCAATACGATTCTTTTTCTTCTTCTTGTACATCAAAAAATCCGTTTCCGGGATTTATGTAATGGAAGGGGAAATAATTTCTGTCACTCTCTTTGCTTGTTTTTCTTGGGGAACTAGAGTCTGAGATGTTGCAAGAGTAAAACTCTATGCTTCTGCTTCGTGCAATGTGTGTTCTTGCCACTCCTAATTCATATACTGCTCAGTCTATTGTCTAGGAGTATGAGCATAAGAGGTAGTTTTATGTTCTACCCTTAGCTTGGAAATGATCTCGATGGGATCATAAGACTACGAAAAAATCAGTTAAATTTCATTTCTCTTAAGAGAATATTTTCCTCCTTTTTTGTTGTTCTAACATTACAAATGAAGGGTCCAATTTGATTTTTGATTTTAAACTGCGGCTTCCTCTTAGTTGACACAAATTGCAGCTCATCCATATTTATCATATTTCTAATGTATTACGGTGCAAAAACTATAATAGGTACAAACTTTGGAAACCTGTATGGAGGAAGCTCACAACCATACAATCTAATCTCTATATATTTTTAGTATAAATACCAATATCATGTCTTTGTTTGTTCGAATCAACAGATGCAGAACAAAGAGCAGCCCAGGATCTGGTAAGTACTTTGAAACTAGCCAGCCTTTGACCAGGCACTTTAAGAAAACATAGAAGCAACCTAGGATCTGGTAAGTACTTTGAAACTATCCAGCCGTTGATATACTTCTGCTAGAAAACAGATTAAAAACAAAGGGAAACTTGAAGGCAACCTTTGGAGCAGAAACTAGCGGGCAGGGCTCACCTTTCTCCTCATCTTAGTTCTCCTTTACTTAGTTACTTTCCAAGACAATCACCAAGATAACACAGAATGGCCCAATATCTGATAAGTGCTTTGAAACTAGTCAGCTTTTGACACATCCTAAGGGAAACAGACAAATAGTTGAGCAAACAAGAAAGGGACTCAGGGCTAACCTTTGATTTCCTCAATTCATTCCTTACACAACATATATGAAAGTAAAATTTAAAAATAACATTCAGCAGTGACGAAAAGATGAGGGAACGCCAACATCTATGTACTTAGACTGAATTAAATCATTTCTAAATAACACAATAAGAAGAAAACATTGGGATAAAGATTTTTCAGCCAGAGAAGGTCACTGGTGTACAGCAAACTCTAACACTGTTTAAACTGTTCTTTATAGTGGAAAATGAAACAAATTGAAAATAGAAATAAAATAACAAGTTACAGTGAGAATAACATCACCATCAGCATAGACCAGGATCCCATAAATCAGCTTGTATTGATTGCTTCAAACCGGTTACAATCTTCAAATCCAATGTTTTAATCCATCTCTTTTCACAATCTAACCTATTTGTTACAAGCAGAGCTCCAAGAGCCCATGAAACCACTATTTACAGTCAAGAGTTTTCCACTCAGGAATAGCTACAGCGCTTCAACAATTACATTGACAACCAACTAATCCAACCCCTCACTCATCTTCTATTGAAGTATTTATAGAAGGATGAGGAGGTGAGATCTAATTAAAAGATCTCAAACACAATCAATGCAGAATTAATGTATTCCTGACCCCGAGAGGTTCGATGAAGAAATTCTACAGGTGTTACATTGCATTAATGTGTTTATACTTAAGAATTAAGCTCGAAGAGAGCTTATATTGACCTTTGAGGCTTTGCGTACTGTTAGGGTTACTATGCATACATTCTGTCGTTGAAATCTGGTGCAGTAATAACTTCTTTGGTTGTTCGATGCATAATATCTGATCCTGTTCAATAAATTCATCTTCTGTTTGAGCTTTCTGAGGCAATAGGTGGCACTGTGGTGGTTGAGGAATCAATTCACCTCGAAGTGTGGCGGTGGAGGCGATCTGTCTGCCGAACACTTTTAGGTTTTGCTTTAATCCGTGTTCTGAGCCGGGGATTAGGCTTTTGATAACCGTCTTAGCCGTAATCCCCACCAATCTTCTCGCAAAACCACTGCTCTGGTTCATTTATCTTCAATCCGATACTCTTTCTCTGCTCTGATATTGTCGGCCTTCTTCAAGCTTTGCAGGGACGTGCGGCAATCAAAGCTCATGAAACTTTGTAAATATCTCTGCTCTTCTCCGTATGATCAATTCCCTGGACAAACCAGGAGGATTGGAGTCGTCACTCTCATCCTTCAGATTTCATAGAATACGAAGAAAAAACCTTTGAAAACCTGCAAAAATCAAGAAAAATGAGGAAATCCTGCGTTATATGGACAGACTGCATCGGAGGGCGTGCGGGTGGATAGAGAGATCGGGACCGTTGATCGTATTGCGATCAACGGTTGGGAACAAATCAAACGGTCATCGAAGAGGAAAGTGGACCATATAATGGAATCGGGAGAGGAGATGCAGACCGTCGATCTACAGAGATCGACGGCGGGGATTTGATTTTAAGCGCGCCGGGGCAAATTTATCTGACGAGCGGATTGGTTAAAGGGTGAGCGGGAAAAGTGATCGGGGACCGTCGGATGGGAGGGCCCAGATCCGACGGTGGGGACGAATCCCGCTGCGGGGCCATAGGACAATGTTTAACGCGCGGGAGATGGACATGGCATGGCGGTTTTCGGGGTGAGGTGGAGAACACGTGTCGGCCGGTGCGTGGAATCGCTGGCCGACGGCACAAAACCACTTCCGGACGAAAGGTGGTGCGGGCACAAATCGGTGGGAAAGGAAAACAGCGCGGCGGAAAGGGGGGAGGGGTCCACCAGATGACGGGACACTCCGCACCGTTGATCCGTGGGACAGATAAACGGCGGAGTTTTAATATTATTTTCTTTGGCGGAAAAATAAAACAAGCCCGTTTTTGCATTTTACAAAGGTTTTCAAAGTTTTTGGGCAATAAATTATTTCGGAGGTTAAGCGTCTGGCGGGTTTAGCACGCGGTTCCGGCGTGGGGGCATATGGAAGGAGAAACAGAAAGGGGCTTAGCCTGAGGGGCTAAAGCCTAACACATAGAAACGCATGTTTTTCTATGGTTTTTGAATAATTTTTGTAAGAGAAGAAAGGTTCCGATAGATCAAAAAGTGGGTTTTTGACCTTAGGAAATGAGATTAATGGAGGAATAAGGGGAATAAGAGGGTTTAATGGGTTATTTTATGGATGAAAGGATACTCAAAGACAGGAGGCAAAAGTGGGAGAAGGGGAAAAGGAAAGGGGGAAGATACAGCAATTTTTGTTCAGGATTTTTCATGGTATGTCAGAGGCAGAGGGGATGGAGAGAATGTAGAACCAATCAGAAGTTTATAACTTTGCCAACAGACTTCAAGTACCAACAATTTTTATGCCTGAATTTGTTTCTTGAAGGCTGTAAAGAAAATTTAGCCACCAGCTTGATATGATTGAAAAATATAGGTGACAGTGGCTCCACTTGGGGATGGTGCCTTCTTGAAGGTATCAAGAATTCAGACTTGATTTCTCTGGGATGCTGACTGGTGTCTGGTGTCTGATCACTCGCTCTTGCTTTTCTTCTGGACAAAATAAGGTCAGTCATTAAAGAGAGATGAATTTCATCAATACAACTTCTACCTACCCCAATCCTACTGATCTAGCATTTTTTCTTCATCAGAGTGCACTTGGATTGGCAAACTCTTAACACAACATTTTATTCTTTTGAAAGCAGTAAATCTAAACTACTTCTATTCCTTATTTCTCCCCAAACTCAGATTAAACTGTTGAGTTCAGATATTCCTCTACCTATTCTGCTGTTTGTTGGGATTAAACAGACCAACAAACTTTCATTCTCTAAATTCTACAACAGAAATTTAAAAATAGCCAAGCCAAGATTGAACTGTTTGACTTGCTATGATCTATGGCATAAAGACAAGCTGCACATAGATTATTATTTGCAGAAAATTTAAAATCAAAATAGAAGGCTTAAGATCTGAAAACTTTCTCATTGAGGCCTTCCCTCATATTTACAGCTCTGTTTTTTTCTTTTTAGTGAGCTATCTTTGCTTTTCTTCTGGTTCGAGTTTTGAGTGAATTAGAACCAGGTCCTTTCTTTGACTCAGAAATTAGAGTAGCTTTGAGTCCTCTCTTTGGAAACTTTGGTTCAGATTTTGAGTTTGTTTGAACCTTGATTTCTACCCTACTCTATCTACTGAGAAGCCAAGATTAAACAGTTTGGCAAATCAAATTTGCTACCCTATCAGCAGAAAATTGAAAGCTAATCAGTCAAGATTAAACAGTTTGACCAATTAGAAGCGTGTTTAGAGGAGTGGCATTTATGCTTGCACACTTTCAGATTCATTTCTCTTTTTGGCATGGGGCCTTGCCTTTCTTGTTTTTCATTTCTGCCCTCTTTTCTTTCTTTCTTTGTTTTTTGTATTTTTTGATTTTTCATAACTTTAAACGAAATGGTGAATGTAGTATTTACAATGGAAAAGGCAAAAAGGCTTCAACATGAAGTATTTTCAAGAAAGGTAATGTTTAAGCATCCTGCCATTGACAGGACCTCCAAACAATTCTGTCCCATTCAGCTCTTGTAAGAAGAATGCATTGTTTCCGGCTACTGAATGAATGGAGTAAGGGCCAAGCCACAGATTGTCAAATTTACCATGATTTCCCTTGTCTTCCCTCTTTGAGTCCCACTTTAAAACTTTGTCCCCAATTTTGAAATTGCTGGCCTTTGCTCTTCTGTCAAATATCTTATTGATATTGTCTTGTTTCTGTAATGCTTTGTTGTACACTTCCTCTCTGGTTTGCTGAAGATGAATGGTCTGATTTATTCTTCTGATTATGTCATCCTCTTCAGTTTGGAGTTCTTGAATTATTTTCATAACTGGTACACCAAGACTGCTGGGAAAAATTGCCTCTGTACCATACACAAGCTGGAAGGGTGACATACCGATGGATTTCTTCAATGTTAACCTATCAGCCCATAGTGCATGGACCAGCTTTATGTGCCAAGACTTCTTGTTGCCTTCCAACAATTTCTTTATTATATTCACTAAGCTTTTGTTGGAAGACTCTTCAAGTCCATTACCTTGAGGGTAATAGGCAGTGGAGTGTCCCAATGCTATCTGGTATTTATGACAGAATTCTACCATTCTCTTTGATCCAAATGCTGCTGCATTATCTGTAATGATCTTGGTAGGACAGCCAAATCTGGAAAGGATGTTAGTTTCTATGAATTTAATGATGACTGAGTCATTGGCCTGCCTACAAGGAATGGCTTCTATCCACTTAGTGAAATAGTCTGTGGCAGTAAGGATCCACCGGTGCTGGGCAGAAGATGATGGGTGGATTTCTCCTATGAAGTCAAGTCCCCGCTGTTGAAAAGGGGCTTCAACAGTAATTGGATGCAGAGGAAGGGGTAGTAATTTTCTCTTGCCTTCGAACAATTGGCATTTGTGGCAAGTGGTTGTCAGTTTATGTACATCAGGAAAAAGAGTGGGCCAATAGAAACCAGCCCTCAAAATTTTTTTGGCTGTTGACTTCCAGTACAAATGGCCCCCACACTCTCCTTCATGGAATTCCTGTTTAATCTTTTCTGCATCAAACTCAGGCAAACATTTAAGCAATATACCACTAGCATTTTTCCAATAAAGACATTTATCAATAATGCAATATTTTACAGCTTTTAACTTTAGGAATCTTGCCTTTGTTTTAGATAAACCAGGAGGTGTATTTAAATTGAGCAAAACATAAACAATATCAGTATACCAAGGAGAATTCGCAAAATAATCTTCAATAATGGGAGTTGAGAATTATTCTTGGTCATCCAAAGCATTAATCATATTAATATCAAGAACTTCACAATTTGATTCAACCATTAACTTAGCTAGACCCTGACCTTTGATGAGCTTAGTGGGTTTAATCTCTAAATCATATTCAAGAATAACAGCAATCCACTTACCTCTTTTACCATCTGGATCCTGGGTTAGAATGTCCCTTACAACTGAATTTGGGACAAAGGCAATAATATGTGAGTGAAGGATGTATACCCTGAAGTCTTTTAAAGCTTTTACCAAAGCAAAAGCCTGTTTTTCCATAATGTTATACCTCAAAGGGGCATCCCTCAATGCCTTACTAAAGAACGCAATGGGCTGCTCTTGTCCTTGTGGATTTTTCTGTAAAAGGACAACAGCTATAGTATGTTCTGATGCAAATGAGAAGATATAAAAATCTTTTGAGAAATCCGGACTTATGAGAACTGGTGTTTTGGTTAACGCTTGTTTAACCAGTTCAAAGGATGTCTTTGCTTCTGCGGTCCATTTTACCCCTTGCTCCTTTTTCAACATGTTTGTGATATTCCTAAGGAGCTCAGCCAAGTTGGGGATGAATCTTCTTAAAAAGTTAATCTTCCCTATGAAAGACTGCAACTCTTTAATATTCCGAGGATGGGAGATTTGTAATATGGCTTCAATCCTCATGGGATCTATCTTTATACCCTCTTCTGAAATGATATGTCCAAGAATCTTACCTTCTTGGAGTCCGAATAAGGTTTTCTTGGGGTTCAAAGATATCCCAAATCTTCTGCACTTCTCGAAAACTTTTCTGAAATGTTCTAAGTGTTCTTCATCTGTTTTTGAAAACACAGTTACATCATCAAGATATATAATGATGAAGAAGCCTAATTCCTCCGAGAATGCTATGTCCATGGCTCTCTGAAAGGTTGCTCCAACATTCATTAAACCGAAAGGCATTTTCACATACATGAAAGTGCCCCATGGTGTAGTAAAGGCTGTCTTTAACTGATCATCAGGGTGGACTAGGACTTGGTTATACCCTGAATAGCCATCCAGCAAAGAGATTCTTTTAGACCCTACCACCCTTTGCAAAATATGATCCATCTTGGGCAAAGGGTAGTTATCCTTTAATGAAGCTTTGTTTAAATTCCTGAAGTCTATACAAAGCCTGATTTCTCCAGTCTTTTTCCTAACCGACACCAGATTAGATACCCACTCAGAATATCTAATAGGGACAATAATACCAGCATCATGCATTTTCATAATTTCCTTCTTAACCAATGGCAACTGGACAGGGTTGATTCTGCGCAGTTTTTGTTTGAATGGTTTTTGGTTTTCTTTAAGAGGAATTTTGTGCTGTATTATTTCGGTGTCATAGGACTTAAGATCTTCGTAACTCCATGCAAAAACATCGGAAAATTCTTTAAACAGATCTAAGTATCTGAGTTTAATGTGAGCTGGTAAAGTTTTAGACAGTTTAATAAATCTCGGTTTTTCCTCACTGCCTATATTACATTCCTCTACTTCAGTTTCCACAGGTTCCAATTTTGGTTTGTTGGCCACATCATCAAAATCAAACAGTTCTTCTAGAGGGGTCAAACCCTTGGGCAGACTATCATCATTAGAATGCAGAGTTTCTATTTCTTCTGTTTGAGGTTTCAGACTTAATTCTGTTTGGCGTGTGGATGTGATAGTCTGAAGGTTTATATCTACCAGCTGTGGAGATGGCTCTTCTTCACCAAGAAAATTTTCTTCACTGCAGTCTGTCTCATACTCTGAATCTGAACTATGGATTTCAAACTCATTTCTGAATTGCATGAAGTCTTCTATTTGTTTATCTCCATCAAATACCTGCCAATATTTCTTGTTGTCTGGGATAGCTGGTCTGAATTTTATCTGAGAGGTGTCATCATACAGCATTGGGCAGGTTCTAGCAGCAAAGGCTAAATTATGGGCTGCAATGTTTTTCTTCCTTGGGATAAAAGATAAGGTGTACTCCTCAAATGTTTTCAAAAGATCAATGACATCATTCCTATAGGCCCTAAGTCTGGGGTGATTTGCATTGTACTCCCCATTGACTTGCCTAATGATTAACTCAGAATCCCCATATACATCTATTCTCTTGGCACCTAATTTTTTCAAAAGATGCAAGCCTAAGAGAAGGGATTCATATTCTGCTATGTTGTTGGAACACTGAAAGTTTAATTTGCATGAGATACATTCTGTATGATTATTTTCAGTGCTAGTGATCCAGACACCTGCACCTGCATTTGTTTTGGTGCACGACCCATCAAAATACATAGTCCAGAGAGGTTGATTTTTCGTTTGGTGAATGGACATTGTCATATTTGATTCCTCAAGTTTTTCATCAGTTTGAGGATTGTTTTTTCGACTGTCAAGTTTTAAGTTTAATGAGTTGGTGACTTGCAGTTCAAGATCTGTGTTTAATTTACTAGGATCTTCAGACACAGTAGACTGTTCTGGCAATTCGGCATTGTTCTCTTCCTCTTTTTTTCCAGCCATGGATTCTTTTGAAACAATTTGTTCGTTGAGTGTTTCATTGTTGAACATGATAAAGGAATCAAGGCTCGTGTTTATAGCATAGAGTGGGGAGTTTTGAGGCCGCTCCTGGCTTGTTACTGTGTATTGCATGTGAGATTCCCTATAAAGCCTCCTAGTTTGATTGAAGACAGGGATGGTTGCATAGGCCATGTCCATTTGCATAGTCCCTTGTAACTTAGCCCCCCAAGATCTTGACAAAAGCATTCCATACTTTGGGGGAACATCAGCCACAGCAACATCCATGACTAAACATTTGGCTGGAATTTGGGCTAGATTAACACAGAGATCTTTAATCAATCCTAGACACTTAACCCTACTTGAGTCAAAGGAGTACAGGTCTTTGTAAGGTCTGGTAATTTCAAGACCCAGGCTTTCCATCACAGCTTTTGGCATTAAATTATGGGAAGCGCCTGAGTCATGCATAGCATTATGGAAAATTTTGTCATGGATGTTTAAGCTTACATAAAAGGGAGGGACAGGACCTTCTTGGAATTTTCCTTCAATCTTTGGACCGAAAATAAGCTCTGGTTGGTCATCATTAAGATTGAGGGTATCTTCATTATTTTTCAAGTTCAAAGCCTTCAAAATTTTGGACCTATATACATGCTGGGCAGCTAACTCAGTCAAAGGAACAGAGATTTTGATCTTTGAGATTTCCTGTTCCAGGCTGAAAAGGTTTTGATTCTTCAGAACATTGACTTCAGCCTTGTTTACTGCCACTTTATCAGCAAAAATAGCTTGCTGATTTGGTTTATCTACAGTTGAAACAATTACTTTTGCAGGAGTACTGACTGAGGTGCTAGTACTACTAGTGTTTTCACTCTGTTTTTCGATGTTTTGAGTGTCTTTCCCTTTATCATCACCAGAATCAACAGCCACCGTTTTGTCCTTTTGTTTGATTGTTTTAGCCTTGGTTGCAGTGCTGTTTTGAGAAGGTTTGTCAGAGGTTTTATTGTTGGGTGTTTGTTGATTAGATTTACTTCTGAGTTCATATTCCCTTAAAGGTTCTATGACAGCGTTCTCCATGTTTTGGTAGCTGTTTTCAGCATCATCTCTTCTGTCATCATAAGGTGTATAAAGAGCTTGTTTATTATCATAATGAACCTCAAAGTCATCATCATCTACCCCAAATAAGTTTATATCATCTTCCTCTGTTATTTGATCTGTTTGCTCAACCTCACTTAAAAAGTTCTGATGGAAGGGAGGGATGATCTGCTGATCATCTTCCCTGGGTCTGTTAGGAGGCTGATTTCGTCTAAGATTCTGATTCTGGTTTTGGTTTCTGTTTTGAGGAGAATTTTGATTTAGACTCGCTTGTGCTCTCTCTAGAATGCTCATTTTCTTCATCATTTCTTCCATCATTCTTTCCATCTTTGAGCTTGAAGTAGAAGGGGAGGATTCCTCCCTAAAAGACACTCTCTTTTCAGCTTTCATCCTTGCTCTTTTCTCCATAAGGTTCACCTCTACAGAAAGGGCACCTCTTTGCATGTCTTCAAGGGTTGCAAAGACTCTTTCTCTGAGTGAATATGTCATGTCTGGATCAAACCCTTCAGGAAATTTGTTTAAAGCTGATCTCTGAGGAGGTTTCAGTTCAGGGGAAAGTGCATTATACACACTGTTGAATCTAGTACAATAAGCTTGCACACTTTCTCCAGGGTTCCTATGGAGATTGTTATAGTCAGCAAGGACTTGGAGAGGGTTTTTCCTTACTTCCCATTTGTTTAAAAATGTTTGATGGAAGGCTTGAAGGTCGTTAATACTATGGGGGGTTAAACCTTTAAACCATTTTCTCACATCACCCCCCAAACTTTGAGCAAACAATCTGATTTTGACAGATTCATTATCAATCTCGTTTCTGTCAAAGTAGTCATTCATCTTGTCCACATGTTGAGATGCCGTTATGGTATTATTAGCATCATATAATGGAATTTTGGACTGATAGTCCTGTGGAAGATTGACTAATGGTACAGGAAGGACTAAGGGAGCATACCATGCTGCCATGATATGTGGTGGGGGTGGGTTTACAAGTGGAGGTGGGGTTTGAAGTGGAGTGGTTTGAACAGTGGATGAAGGATGAACAGAAGTGGATGGAACAGCAGTAGATCTCTGAGTTGATCTCGGATGAGAGACACCTAGATTATGTAAGAAATGTAAATCAGGAGGTGTTGATTCTCTATTCCCAAGAGTCCCACTGGTTTCGGGAGATGAAAGGGTAGGCTCAGAATCTAACTGATCTAAATCATCAAATGACCTAGTTCTGAATGGGTTTAATAAGTCAATTTGTGATTCATGAAGAGCTGAAAGGTTTTCAGGGACTGAATTGGCTCTTAGGGGTGGTCTGAAGATAGTTGAGGATTGTATCCTAGGAGACTTCCTAAGAATTCTTTCAGGGTTATCAACTATTTCAGGAGGATCTGGGTCAGGATGGGCTCTAGTATGAATCTTTTTAGGAGCCACAATGTTTATGTGATTAGACCCAATCTAAACAAGAAAAGTTCAACCAGATATGACAATCTTTAGACGGTTAACTAACCTGTTTTCTCAAATCGAATCCTACAGTCCTTTAACTGGGTTTGAAGGATTTAATAATGATAAGGGTTCTTCCCAGGGGAGTCTTGAGGTCTGTTTAGGATGGTGGAGTCGCCAGGTGGAAGGTTCAGAGTGTTTTCACAGCAGTACATTGTCCACCTCAGTGTTTGTGGAACATTCCTTTTCAAGGATATCTCAAAATACAACAAACTCTAACCAGAGATTGACTGGGAGGGCATTCACCAGATATGTCACCCCCAAAAGAGGATGAGATCCAGAGGCTACCTGGCCCTTTCCAGACTCTGTCTAAGAGTATAGGGTAAAACACATCAAAAACGTATACAAGTATCAAAACTAGTGTTTTACTACCAATCTGAAATGTTTTTGGTATTTTCTGAATTGTTTATATTTGTGGTTTCAAAAGAATGTCCTAACTTTGCCTCAAAACTTAGCTACGGTTAAGAAACAAAGACAGTCTATCCTTGTGGCTAAGCTAGCTGATTTTCCAAGGTTAGATAAAGACTTAAACGAACCCTAGGGTTGACCTAGTTTGTCACTGATTCAAACGAGTTTTATCATGATTACCATTATTTTGTAGTGCTTGGAAAGGCTGCTTTTTACTCTCAGGATGTTTATGTAAGGATTCTGGGTAAGGTTCCCCAGTGGAGTCGCCAGAAATGTTAGGTCTCTGTAACAAGCAAGATTGGCAAAGTCCGATCACAGAGTTAACATCATTTCAACCAACTTTGGGATTCTAGGATCTAGCCCTCCTGAATCCGGAGAGGGATCTCTCCAATATGTACAAAGATGGATATTGTCTTTGAAGTTTAGGTTGATGATATTAGGCTAGTTTTAAAGGCCAAGGGTTTTGTTTGGTTTTCTTGGATGGTTGAACATAGTTGCTGTCTGAGACGGAAAGATCTATATGCAAAATAGGTTCCAAGGTGAGAAGTTGCAAGTAAAAAAAATAAGCTTTGATTCTAAGAGAAAGATGATGGCAAGTTTTCAATCCATTTGGGGCTATGGAGTCATAAGGGAATTTAATTGAAACATCCAGGTTCCAAGAGTAATCTATGGGGCAAGTCATCTAGGCACTAAGGATCTCTTTGAAGTTCGATTTATGGAGATGGGGTGATACAACAAGAAAGGGAATCAACGGATCGCGAGAACAAAGAGCGACCAGATGCGGTAAGTACTTTGAAACTAACTTTGACCCGAGAGGAGACACTTTGAGAAAACATAGAAGCAACCTAGGATACGAGCTAAGTAATTTTAAACTATCCGACCTTTGATATATACTTGCTAGAAAACGGATTAAAAACAAAGGGAAACTTGAAGGCAACCTTTGGAGAGCGAGAAACTAGCGAGCGGTGCTCACCTTTCTCCTCATCTTAGTTCTCCTTTACTTAGTTACTTTCCAAGACAATCACCAAGATAACACGAATGGCCCAAGATCACGATAAGTGATTTGAAAACTAGTCGACTTTTGACACATCCTAAGGGAAACGGACAAATAGTTGAGCAAACAAAGAAAGGGACTCGGGAGCTAACCTTGCGAGTTTCCCTCAATTCATTTCCCTTACACAACATATGAAAGTAACATTTAAAAAATAACATTCGACGGTGACGAAAAACGAAAAGATGAGGGAACGCAGAAAGCATCTACGTACTTAGGCTTGAATTAAATCATTTCTAAATAACACAATAAAGAAGAAAACATTGGGATAAAGATTTTTCGGCCAGAGAAGGTCAACGGTGTCACGACCAAACTCTAACCTTTGTTTAAAGCCATTCTTTACTTTAGTGGAAAATGAAACAAATTGAAAACGAAATAAAATAACAAGTTACGGTGAGAATAACATCACCATCGGCATAGACCGGGATCCCATAAATCGGCTTGTATTGATTGCGTCAAGCCAAGTTACAATCTTCAAATCCGGTGTTTTAATTCATCTTTTTTCACGATCTAACTCTATCTATTGCAAGCGGAAGCTCAGAGCCCATGAAACCACTATTTACGGTCGAGAGTTTTCCACTCGAGAAATAGCTATGACGCTTGACAATTACATTGACAACCAACTAATCCAACCCCTCACTCATCTTCTATTGAAGTATTTATAGAAGGATGAGGAGGTGAGATACTGATTAAAAGATCTCAAACACTGATCAATGCGGAGATAGTGTATTCGACGACCGAGAGGTTCGATGAAGAAATTCTACGGGGTGTTTACATTGCATTAATGTGTTTATACTTAAGAAAAGTAAGCTCGAAGAGAGCTTATATTGACCTTTGAGGCTTTGCGCTGCTTGTTAGGGGATACTCTGCGAACGATACGTCGTTGAAATGCCGAGGTGCGATAATAACTTCTCTGACGATTGTTTGAGGCATAATATACTGATCTGTTCAATAAATTCATCCTACTAGTTTGAGCTTTACTGAGGCAATAGGTGGCTTGTGGTGGTTGAGGGAATCAATTCGCCTCGAGAAGTGTGGCGGTGGAGGCGATACGTCTGGAACACTTTTGGGTTTTGCTTTTGTCAGGTGTTACGAGGTGGGGATTAGGCTTTTGATAACCGATCTTAGCGTAATCCCCACCAATCTTCTCACAAAACCTTTGCTACTGATATTGTCGGCCTTCTTCAAGCTTTGCGGGGACGTGCGGCAATCAAAGCTCATGAAACTTTGTAAATATCTACTTGCTCTTCTTCGTATGATCAATTCCCTGGACAAGCTAGGGAGGATTGGAGTCGTCACTCTCATCCTTCAGGGATTTCGTAGAATACGAAGAAAAAACCTTTGAAAACTTTGCAAAAACACAAGAAAAATGAGGAAATCCCTGCGTTATATGGGACGGAGGCTCGCACCGGAGGGCGTGCGGGTGGATAGAGAGATCGGGACGCGTTGATCGTATTGCGATCGACGGTTGGAGGCTAAATCAAAGCGGTCATCGAAGAGGGAAAGTGGAGCGACGTATAATGGAGATCGGGGAGAGGAGATGCGGGAGCGGAGTCGATCTACGGAGAGATGCGACGAGCGGGGGACTGATTTTAAGCGCGCCGGGAGCAAATTTATACGACGAACGGATTGGTTAAAGGGGTGAGCGGGAAGAGTGATCGGGGGCGGGCGTCGGATGGGGAGGGCCCCGGATCAGAGCGGTGGGGATGAATCCCGGCTAGCGGGGGCCATGGGACCAATGTTTAACGCGCGGGGATGGATGGACATGGCATGGCGGTTTTCGGGGTGAGGTGGAGAACACGTGTCGACCGATCGCGTGGAGATACGGCTGGCCAGACGGCACGAAAACCACTTCGGACGAAGAAGGTGAGGTGCTGGGCTGGAGAAGTCGGTGGGAAAGGAAAACGGCGCGAGCGGAAAGGGGGAGGGGGTCACGGATGACGGGACACTACGCACGCGGATTGATCGGGTGGGACGGATCAGCGAGCGGAGTTTTAATATTATTTTCTTTGGTGGAAAAATAAAAACAAACCCGTTTTTGCATTTTTACAAGGTTTTCAAAGTTTTTGGGCAATAAATTATTTCGGAGGTTAAGCGCACGGCGGGTTTAGCACGCGGTTGCGGCGTGGGGGCATATGGAGAGGAGAAACGAGAAGGGGCTTAGCTTTCGAGGGGCTAAAGCCTAACACACTTAAGCATGTTTTTCTATGGTTTTTTGAATAATTTTTTGTAGAGAAAGAAAGGTTAGAAATAGATCAAAAAAGTGGGTTTTTGACCTTAGGAAATGAGATTAATGGAGGAATAAGGGGAATAAGAGGGTTTAATGGGTTATTTTATGGATGAAAGGATACTCAAAGACGGAGAGGCAAAAAGTGGGAGAAGGGGGAAAAGGAAAGGGGGAAGATACTGGCAATTTTTGTTCGGGATTTTTCATGGTATGTCGGGAGGCGAGAGGGGATGGAGAGAATGTAGAACCAATCGAGAAGTTTATAACCTTGCCATGCAGACTTCAAAGTACCAACAATTTTTATGCACAGATTTGTTTCTTGAAGGAGTATGCAAAGAAAAATTTAACCACTGACTTGATATGATTGAAAAATATAGGTGGCTAACACACTGAGATGAAGAATCCTTTTAATTTGTGGAAAAATTCTAGGGATTAGATCACTATTAATTAAACACGAAACTTTGTGTAAAAATTGATGTATGTAGTCATTGAAAGAGAATTAATTTGTATTTTTCCAAACCAGGGAGGTCCAATGAATCACAAATTCAGGGTTACCTGGTTTATATAACTTTTGTAGTGGAATTAAAAACTTGTCTGACTGAAAGAAAACAAACAAATACACAAGAATTGATGCATGTTTGAAAGCCCCTTCTATACAAACTTTCACGAAATGATCATGAATAGTTTAGGCTAGAAATTCACTGTAATTGAAGATGGTAGAAGGTGTTTCTTCTTTAGAAAATACTGATAAAAATCCTAGGATGATATCATCAACCCATTGATCATATTGATAACCTAGAAAACAGGAAATTATTGAAATGATGTGTTTGGTCATCTATAGAAACATTGAAGCTAGGTAAGGTGGATTGGTTCTAGGAAACTCACCATTTTCAAGTACAAAATTCTCAGAAATCTTAGCTTACTGAAGGAAAGTAATATTTTTGTAGATATGCATGAGGGATTCTACAGGAAAAAAAGTGTACGGGATCTAAGGGTTCAATCTGTATCATTTGAAAAATGGATTGGGCTGCAACTGTGAAAATGACATCATTATTTTGTGCAACAACAACTATTTGGCTAGGAATATACCTAAAAGGACACCATGACACAAATTCGGCGAAGGGGTGAGTTTGTGGGAATATGAATTGAGGTAGGAAAGAATCACACGAGCTCAATTCATCATTGAGGTCAACGAATTTTTGTTTCATCTAGCTATGTAACTCATAAAAATAAAATTCACGCTGCATTTTTGAAATCTTGTACTCTTGGTCTACTAATGAAAAATGGTCCAGGTGTATCATAGGTGGGAGCATGGGGTTTTCCTCAGTCATTGTGGATTCTCCTTTTGAAGAAAACATTGGAAAGAATATGAGGATAGGAAATGATGGTTACCAGGTGATTGGCCAGCTTACGGGTGTTTTATGATAGGTAGTTTTTTTCAGGTTGTATTGGATATTGATACAAAACTTTTCATAACAGAGTGCATAAAGGGATAATGGGAAAGTTGTGAATTTATTTTATACAGAGGAGAATTAACTATTTAAGACATTTCATATGGTGCGGGGTATTTGTGGAACAATGGTTGTGATTGGGTAACGATTTAAAATTATGTAACGAGTAGTGAATAGGTGGTAGCAGTAGAGTGGATATGGCGGGAGCATAAACGATCAAAATAACACATGGGCGGTTTTGACAATGGAGGCTGGTTGATTTTAGACGGGGGGGTGGTGGTAAGTTGTTTTAAAAGGGGGGGGCGGGGTTGTTACAATCTACCTCCACACATGACATGTTGCATGAGCGGTTTAATTTGAAACTAATTTTCTGACCCTCCTCCCCCACCCCCCCCCCCAAATTTAATTGTCAAAGGGTGGTTGGGGGGGGGGGGGGGGGCGCGAATTTCCTTCCCCATTGTTGATCAGGCGGAGAAGATCATGGGAGTCAGTTGTTGCACCTGCGATATCATAACATGAAAAAATGTGTGATTTCAATTTAAAACTTTATTACAAAATGCTAACCATGGTTTAATTGCAATTAAACTAATTAAACACCATTATTCAATTACCCAATGTGGCATTTAGTCTAATGTACATTTGGATTTTTCTTTGGGATTTTTTTTTTCCTTTTTTATCATCATCTTTTTATTCACCACATATTTATTTTTATATCCCTTTTTTTTTCTTTTTCTTATATCTTTTTTATTTTCTATTTTTTCAACAAATACTTATAAAAAATAAAATGATGTCACAACATTGGCTCCATCTGGGGACTGCTTCTCCCTATGAGATGAAGAGAACAGGTAGATTTGTGTTCCTTTACCTCAGGCTGTGGATTATTTCCTGTGAAATCATACTTTGACAGTGACATATAAATAAAACTGGTAATGTACAATGAACTAGGACTACAACCAGCTTTAGTACTGAATATAGTGCTTTAGATACTATCCATTGACAGGAAATGTAGAGTATGATCCCTCTAGGTTCTATAGAATAAAAGCGATGTTTCACTTGACCTCTACAATGTTGAATGGCCACAACCAAAGATTTTAAAATTTACCATGTTTCCCTTTTTCTTCTCTTCGGGAATTCCATTTTAAAACCAAATCCCTTTCTCTAGCTTTCCTATCAAATAAAATTTTCATCTTGTTTTGATATTGACAAATTTTGTACTAGACTTCATCTCTATCCTCATTTAACTCTATAATATGATTGACTCTCCTAGAAAAATCATCAAGCTCTTAATTTGATTCTTGTAAAAACGTCATGACAGGAAAGTTTAGTTGTGTTGGAAAATGGCTTCAGTATCATAGACAAGTTAAAAAAGGGATTTACCTATTGATCTTTTGGGTAAAATTTTTTTGGCCCAAACTACATACTTAAGATGACTATCCTAGTTTCTCTTATGATATATAACTACCTTTTTTATCACCTTTACTAGACTCTTATTATATGAATATGCCGATCCATTCCCTTGAGAGAAGTATGGAGTAGAATGGTGAAATAAAATATGATATTTCTAGAAAAATTCTATCATTTTGACACTACTAAATACCTGTGCATTATCTTTGACTATCTTTTGAGGACAACCAAATCTAGATAATATGTTTTCTCAATAAATTTAATCACAACAATATATGTATCATTTTTTACTGGGATAGCTTCTATCCACTTTGTAAAGTAGTATGTGGAAGTTAAGCTCCATCTGTGTTGATTGTAGGATGTTGGATGTATCTCTCCAATGAAATCTATTCCAAACTAGAGTAAGGGGAAGTGTTGTTAAGCTTTGTTTACCAGCAAAAATATGACATGAAATGCAGATTCTAACTTTTTCCCCAACCCGTGAAAGAAATTTTGGCCAATAGAAACCTTCTCTCAAAATGTGTATGTTGTTTCTCTCCCAAGCATAATTACCCCAACATATCCCTTCATGACACTGATCTATAACACCTTTTATTTCACTCTCAATTAGGAATTGAAGTAAAAGTTTTAATGGATATTTCCAATACTTTTTAGCATTTATAATAAAATACTTAATAGCCTTTAATCTAAAAATTGTACATTTATTTTCTAAAACCAGGAGGGTAGTTAAAATTATTAATAAAGTGTACAATATCAACATACCATTCAGATCACAGGAATGTTTCCTCAATATGAAGTGGAAGAGGACATGAATCTGTACAAGAAGAAGGTTCTTGTGGATTCTTCTCTTTTGAACTTGGAGAAGGTTCTTGTGGATTCTTCTCTTACGAAATTGGAGAAGGTTCTTTTGGATTCTTCTCTCCTGATACTTGCATGATAGTGTTTATTCCCAAAACTTTACAATTATATTTAGTCAATAGATTGGATAAACCCTGTCATTTTATTAGCTTAGTAGATTTGATGTCTATATCAAATTCAATAATTTTAGCTATCAATCTCCCTCTCCTACCATCTGTATCAATTTGGGTAAAAACAATTTTGACAATATTATTTGGGACATAGGCAGTAATAGGAGAATGAAGGACATCAGTTCTGAAATATTTGAGGGCTTGTAAAAGAGCATAGGCTTGTTTTTCAATAGTGTCATATTTTAGCTCTGCATATCTCATATCTTTACTAAAAAGGGAAATTGGTTGTTCATCCTGGTTATCATTATTTTGCAACAAAACATTAGCTAAAGTGGTGTCAGAGTTTTGCTTTTTTTGAAGGGTTTTACATAATCAGGATTTGCTAGTACTAGGGCTTCAGAAATAACCTTTTTTATTTATCTAAAATCATATCTATCCTGAATTTTCCATTTAATATCATGATCTTTCTTCAACATATCAGTGATATCTTTAACAATCGCAACATATTTTGGTATAAATCTTCCTAGTAAATTAATCTTTCCTAAAAAATCTTGAACTTCCTTTCTATTTTTGGGTAGACTGATTACCTCAATGGCTGAGACTTGTTTTGGATCAATTACCACTCCTTCTTTTCAAATGACGTGGCCAAGTAATTTCCCTTCCTTTAGGGAAAACATGTATTTCTTTGGGTTGAGCGAGATATAGAATTTTTTGCGCCTATCAAAAACCTTTCTCAAGTGCTTTAATTGATTTTCATCAGAGTTTGATAGCACGGTTAGATCATCCAAATAAATAACAATAAATTTATTGATTTTTCCAACAAAATATAAATCCATGGCTCTTTGAAATGTTTCTCATGCATTATTCAAGTGAATTGGCATCCTATCATACATAAATGTATCCCAGGGAGTTGTGAATGTTGTTTTCTCTTTGTCTTCTGGACTCACCAAAATATTTTTATATCTAGAAAAACCATCTAACATGGAAATTATACTTGAACCTGAAACTCTTTGGAGTAATTGATCCATTTTATGCAATGTATAGTTGTCTTTTAAGGATGATTTGTTCATATTTCTAAAATCCACACACAATATTATTTCACCTTTATTTTTTCTTACAAGAACTAAATTTTCAATCCACTCAGAAAATCTAAGAGGAACAATAATATTTGCATCCAATAATTTCTTAAGTTCATTCTTAATGTTTGGAAGAAAATTTGGATTTATTCTTCTTAATTTTTGTTGGAATGGTTTGGCTTATGGTTTTAAAGGGATCTTATGCTCAATAAAATATGTGTCATAAGTTTTAAGCTCTTCATATGACAAGGCAAAGGCATATTTATAGCACTTTAAAATATTTATATATCTGTCTTTTATGTCCTTGGCTAATGATGCTGAAATTTTAACATTCTTAATTTCTTCATCAATTCCAATCATACAATATTCTACATCCTCTTTTTGTTGTGTATTTAATAATGAAGTTCTTAAGAAATCATTATTATCAAAAATATTTTCAAGAGGGATCAGACCCTTGGGAATGAAATTTTTTGGAAATTGGAGGATAGCATGGTCAACTATCTTATTTTTCAAATTTGAAACGTTATTTTCATGAGTCACACTACGAACAATAATTTGTTCTCCCTCAACTTGTAATGCTACAAAATCATCAATTTCCTGCAGGAAACTCTTCAATTGTTCATCATCTTTAAACACCTTCCAATGTTTAATATTGTCAGGGATTGAAGGCCTATATTTCACCTGAATTTGAAATTGTAATTGCATTGGATCGAGAATTTTAAAAGAGATGGCATAAACTACTAAAGAGTCTGCATACATGTTCTCATCTCTTGGGATTCCTGAAATGTTAAAATCTTGGAAATAATTCTCAACCGAATCCCATACCTCATTTCGGTAAGATATAAGCCGAAGATGTTTTTCTTGGCATAAATTTCTTACTTGTTTTTCATTTGTTTAGGTGTTCTAGGTTGTGCTTCTATTTTTGAAATTCTATTGGAAATATCTCTCAATAAAGAGGTAATTTCATTTATCTTATGACCTTCATCTTTAATCTTTGAAAAAGAAGTACTTTCTTCTCTAGTTTTCATTTTTCTTTCAGTTTTTTCAGCATTTTATTTTATTTTATTTTATGCAAATATATTTTCCTCAATTTCAATAGCATTTGTTTGCATATCTTATGAAGTGATAGATATTATTTCTCTAAGCATGATAGAAAAATCATCATCAAATCCCTTTAAAATATAAATTTCGTTTCGTTGTAACCGAGAGGAACCCAGCAGACCGCCTGACACGTAACTACTAGCAAATCTATGGGGGGCTATGAATTTTCCTCCTCCCCGCAACCTGGATCATAATAGGGGGATTTTAACCTGGGTCTTTTGACTTACAACAGTTTCACATTTCTTGGATAACCAATTGAGCTGCGCCCCCGCCCCCAGAGACATACAGTTAGGTGCCATTTTATTGTAAATTTTATTGACTATTTTAATAAAATCATAAATAACCTCTCAATGATTTATTTTGAAATCATAAAATTCAGTAAGATAATATACAAGATCATTTTTTACTCCCTTTTTCTTTTAATATTTTTTTTAATTCATTCCATGTTCGAATTGAATTGGCATGTAATTGTCTAAACTAGATTCTTACATTTCCTTCAAGGGATTGAACAAAAAGTCTCATGTATACATCTTCATGTTCAATGTTCATATTATCATCAAAATCTAAAAGGCAACTAAATGATCTTCAACATAAAAACCAGTATCTCCATTAAACCTAGGTAAGTATTTAAGATATCCATCTTGAAAAGCATTAAGTCGATTAGGAATAATTAATGTAGCATAACGAGCCTGACTTATGGGTTGAAAACCAACCATTCTATTAGGTGAATGAAGTGAAGATGATTAATAACTTAAAGTAGAAGATGATGATGAAGGTGTGGATAAACTTACTTTGAGATTATGAGCAGAACTTGTAGAAGTTTTAGGAAATGGTGATTGGATCACTAACTTTTATTTATGGATCAAATTTTCCTTCACCTTCAAATAAAGTATTTGTATATACAGAAAAATTGTCTTCAATTTTTTCATAATTTTTCATAAAAGTATGAATAACAAAGGAGAAAATCACTTGGTTTTAATTGAAGTAATTTTATCCCTAATTTTTCTTCTGGCTTAGGAGATTCTGAAATAGTTTCAGGAATTTGATAAGTCTCTAATTGATAAACAACAACAAATGAATACAAATCAACAAATTTTGAGAAACGTTATAACACTTTTGGTGGTAGATATGATAATTCAGGAAGGGATCAACTTTTGAAAAAAAATTAAGGTGGAAGGGAGGCAAAAGTTGAAGTTGAAGCTTCCAATCTTCTCCTCAAAGAGGCAATTCTCACAATCCTCTTTGGATCTGACAATGGAGAATAAATATGAGGATCTGAGTGATATCAGGTGTGCTTTTTTGAAGCAAAATTTATTATGTGGAGTTGCCAGGTGAAAGATTTTAACCTACTGACCTTTTATTGACCATTAAAGAGAGAGTTTAATCGCTATCCCAGGGAAAATAATTTAAATTTTTCATTCCACAGCAATGACACCAATCTAATGTTTTACCTCTGTAGATAATTATACGCAAGGAATTATGCCAAAGAATCTATAATTTTTTCTTGGCTTTTAAACTTTTTGGATGACCAAAGCTCTAAGTTGTTTAAACATGTTCAATTCTTAATTACTTATGATGTACTAAAAGGGTTGATTATTCACCTCTAACAGTAATTTAGCTTTGATGAGATGTGTAAGGTTGAAGCTTTATATATTATATGATTTTATAAACATCAAACAGATTATTTAACTTGTCATATACAATGGATGTGTGTAAAATAATTTTACAACCAAACAATATATGTTTAAAACCTTAAGGAAAGATGAAAACTTAATGATGCAGAGGAATTGAATCATACAAACAGTTTAATTAACTAATATTTGTAAAGGATTATAATTTCATGGGGGATTTCAAATAAATTGAAAATCAAGGTTATCATACCCATAACTCCCATAAAATTCAAACACATCCAGAAAAACAGAGTGAAAATATAATGGAAAAAGAAGAAATTACAAGGACACAAGTTGTTTCGAAATGAATCTAGAATCCTTTTATTACTTCAAAAATAACTTAGAAGGGTATAAGTCTAATAAAAATTATATCGCAATGTTTCAACACATCATACTTTGGTCTACAATATATTTATACAAATTTCTCTAAAATATCTTGATTAAATATCAAGATTTATTTACAATGATATTTCAATTTTTTTCACAAAATAGATATATAGGATAGGAAAATAAAATTTCTTAAGGTATTTGGCACTGAATTCGAGGTTGCTGCTGATGAATGGGCTAGAAAATATGCTATTTAATTTCTTTTCTTGACTATTTGTCCACTCCTTCCTCTAATTCTTCTTGTTTGTGCTGAAACTAAGAATTATTGTTGTAAACATTTTTTCTAGTTCAATCAATGAGTAAACATATTTTCTCCCATATTTCCTCATCAAGAATGGTGGATTTGATTAACGTTCTGAAAAGTGAGTTTGACTACAAACAAATGTTTTATCTCATGCTAAATTAACAAGTAAAAAGTCAAGCATTCAACGAAAGCCTTCCCTGTAGTTGTCCCTTTGATCTTGGAAAATTGGGCTTTGTCTGTGGCGATTGAATACAGCCTCTGTTAATATTCTTCAAGAGTAATAAACTTATCTCCATTTCCCCTTAAACCCATAATTCCCTTTTGATGCAACGCATTAAAATTTCTGTGAAAGTTTTGGAGGCTAGCTTATAAATTGTGGCATTTCTTTTCAAGTTGCAGCATTAAATTCCTTTTGATGTGAATGTTTATAACCTCCACAATTTTTCTAGTTATGTCATCTATCCCATAATCTTCAAGCTATTTTTTTGTTTTTGAGTTCAAAATTCTGACCAATGATGTTACATCTCCTGATTTGTGACCCAATTCTTTCTTAACTTCTGCTATTAATTCCTTTGGTTTTTCTAGTATTGTTTCCTATTCAAATAGAATTTCAATCAATGGCTAAAAATATTTCATTGATTCATTTATGTCTTTCGAGATTTTTTTCTTTTCCTCTGCAAATGTTTTATCAATTACTGATTCATTTTCCAGACTGTCTATGTTTTGAGTCAATATGTGACTCTTTTGGATTTCTGCCACATATCCATTATCGATCTTAATTTCTTTTCTTGGAGGTTGTGAAGCCGTGCTTTCAATTACTCAATTTCCTATCCCTCAAAGATAGATCTCCCATGGCCTTAGCTAGATTAGTTGTTGGATCAGTGGATTATATCTCTCCTACTGTATTAATTTCTCAAGTGGAAGCCCTTGATGTTGAGGTACATGTAAATGGAATATCGCTAAAGGAATAATTGCTGCTTGAGTTGCTTGTTGTTCTTTCTCCCTTAACAAAGTTTCTAATTATGTCTCCATTTTTGGTATCTGTGTATTCTGTTCAATTATAGTTTTGGACATGTTCTCTTTTTCCTTCTCTAGTTCACCAATCTCTTGATTCTAAGGATCTTCAGTAGTATGAAGTTTTAATTGTTTTATAAATTCTTGAATGCCAATTTTTTTCCTTTTAATCATCTCCTCAACAATCTTAACATTGTTGGGATCATATCCCAATTTAATTACTACATCCTCCAAAGATTTTATCTTAGTGTTCCTTTCAAAAAAAAAATATTTTCCATATTTAGCTAGGAATGAATATTACTCAATGAAACCCGCAACTTAGATTTTTACATGGATGAACTAGTTAAAGTTGAATAGATCATTTCCCCAGCTTATTTGTGTAAATCAATCTGGTCAATAAGATGAATCTCATTTGAGTCATAGGAAAAAATTGATTTCTTATAGTCCTCAATCATCTTGAGAAATGGGTTTTTAGGTTTAAGGAATGCAATTTTCATCAACCCTTTTTCAGTGTCATAGGCAGAAAGAAATATACGCTGATATGTTGAAGTTTGTTTCTAAAATTCTGTATAAGTGGTAGCCTTCAATGCTTAATTTTCCCTTTCGATTTCCCTATACCTAGAAAAAATGCTTGGTTCAGTTTGACCATGGGCTAATTCTCCTATTTGGGATTTTTCCAATGGCTCTTGAGAAGCTGAAGATGTTGGTGACCCTGTAAAAATTTATTCAATTCAAGGAAAATTAGTAGCATGAGGGCCTGTCAAGACTAGTGCAGTCTGTGTGCTTTATTCTGGAAAAAATTCCTCAAGAGGATTATTTTTATTATTCTTTTACATCACAAACTTTGTTTGTTAGATTTCTGTAACTAAAGGGGAAATAGTTTCCCTCACTCACTTTGCATTTTTTTCTTGGGGAAATGGAGTCTAAGATGTTGTAGGAGTAAAAATATGCCCTTCTACTTCCTACAATGTGTTTTCTTGCCACTCCTCCTTATTCATATACTACTCAATGTATGGTCTAGGAGTATGATCATAAGGGCTAGTTTTATGTTCTACCCCTTGCTTGAAAATTATCCCCAACGGATCATAAGACCAGGAAAAAATCATTTTAAATTTCATTTCTCTTAAGAAAAGATCTACCTCCTTTGTTGTTGTTCTATCATTGCAAATGAAGGGTCCAATTTGAGTTTTTACTTTAAGCTGAGACTTCCTCTTAGCTAACACAATTTGCATCTCATCCATATTTACCATATGGTTTATGTATTATAGTGCAAAAACTATGATAGGTACAAAATTGGGCAACCAATATGGAGGAATCTCACAACCATACCCTATAATCTCTATATAGTTTTGGTATAAATACCAATCTCCTGTATTTTTTTTTTCACTGAGATGAAGAATCCTTTTAATTTTAGGATAAATTCTATGGATTTGATCACTATTAAGTAAACATGAAAACGTGTGTAAAAACTTATATGTGTAGTCACTAAAAGAAAATTCACTTATATTTTTCCTAACCAGGGAGGTCCAATGAATCACAGATTAAGGGTTCCCCAATTTATCTAACTTTTGTAGTGGAATTAAAAACCTGTCTGGCTTAAAGAAAAAACAACGAATACACAAGAATTGATGCATGTTTGAAAGCCCCTTCTGTAGAAACTTTCATGAACTGATCATGAATAGTTTCGGCTAGAAATTCATTGTAATTGAAGATGGCAGAAGATGTTTTTTCTTTATAAAATACTGATAAAAATCCTAGGATGATCTCATCAACCCATTGATCATATTGATAACCTAGAAAATAGGAAATTTTTGAAATGATGTGTTTGGTCATTTATGGAAACATTGAAGGTGGGTAAGATGGATTAGTTCTAGGAAATAAAGCATTTTCAAGTAGAAAAATCTCAAAAATCTCAGCTCGTTGAAGGAAACTAATATTTTTGTCGATATCCATGAGGGATTCTACAGAAAAAAAAAATATAGGGGATCTGAGGGTTCAATCTGTATCATTTGAAAAATGGATTGGGCTGTAACTGTGAAAATGACACCGTTATTTTGTGCAACGACAACTATTTGGCTAGGAATATACCTAAAATGACACCATGACACAAATTCCAGGAAGGGGTGAGTTTGTGGGAATATGAATTGAGGTAGGAAAGAATCCCATGGGCTCAATTCATCACTGAGGTCAACGAATTTTTGTTTCATCTAGTTATGTAACTCATACAAATAAAATTCACACTGCATTTCTGAAATCTTGTACTCTTGGTCTACTAATGTAAAATGGTCTAGGTTTATCACAGGTGGGAGCATGGGGTTTTCCTCAGTCATTCTAGATTTTCCTTTTGAAGAAGACATCAGAAATAATATGAGGATGTGAAATTATGGTTACCAGGTGATTGGCCAACTTTTAGGTGATGTATGATGGGTCGTTCTGCTGAGGTTGTATTGGAGCTTGATACACAACTTTCCTTAAAAAAATATGTAAAGGGATAGTGGGAAAGTTGTGAATTTATTTTCTACAGAGGAAAATTAACTGTTTAAGACATTTGATATGGCCTAGGGTAATTAAGGTAGCAAATTTTTTAATTGGGTAAAAATTTAAAAATTATGTAACGGGGAGCGGATAGGTGGAAAAATAAGAGTGGATATGGTTGGAGCAGAAATGGTAAAAATAGCACATGGGCAGTTTTAGCAAAGGATGCTGGAAAATTTCGGAAGGGGGGGGGGGGGGCTGTTCAAACTACCTCCACTCTTGACACATTGCATGAGCGGTTTAATTTGAAACTGATTTTCAGACCCCCCCTGGTTAACCGATGGAGAGGCGGGGTGGGGGGGAATTTCCTTCACCACCATTGTTTAGGCAGAGAATATCGTGGCAGTCGATTGTTGCACCCACAATATCATAAAATGACAAAAAATGTCAATTCGATTTAAAAATTTAGTACAAAACACTAACCATGGTTTAATTGTGATTAAAATAATTAAACACCATTAATTAACTACCTGATACGACATTTATTTTAGCACGTACATTTTTATTTTTCTTAGGGATTTATTTATTTTTTATATCCCTTTTATTTTTGCTGTTATTTTATTTTTTATTATTCTAATATTTATTTTTTCTATTTTCTAAACAAATACATGTAAAAAAAAAATGATGGCCATTGAATGCTAAGTTTAACTGGTTGATTCAGAACTAGAAATAGAAGCACCCAATGATTTAAGTTGATATACCAACATCCGTAGTGTAGGTATCATAGACAAAGGAAAGAAAGGTCAAGGCATAGACTAAGCACAGACATTATATATGACTAAGATCCAATTGATTACGATTAATATGATACCCGCTGGATAGGAGACAACTTCAGTATCACCTATTAAATTAGTAGCAACCACACTGACAGGCAGCCCAATATGATCCATCAAGGACTAGTTTCCAAGTCTTGAATTTTGATGGGAGAGAACAATAAAAATGGAGTGAGGAGATTGGTAAATATGATTTTTTTGTTAAAACCCTAATTTCAGGGTTTATGTGTAAATAATTATAATAATTATAATTTTTTTATGTATCTTAATGTGATGTGCCATGACTATTTAATGTTATGAGTTTCCTTTTCCTTTTCATGTATTCCTAAATTTATGGATACAAACCCTATATTTGGTACTTTGTACGAATTCCCCTATATTCTGTTGTGCATGTATTTTAATTTCTTGTTAATGTGATGTTAATTTACCTTTAAGCACCTTTTACGTGGTGCATATTGCAATTATGAGTTCAAATTGTGTGTAAATTTGGCATTATAAGAGATTAGGGTTTCTGCTTTCGCGGAGAAATTATGTTTAAAGTATTATTGTGGTGGAAAAATTGCTCAACAAGAGACTGAGGATGTTACAAAGTTGTATCAAGGCCCAATTTTCAACACTGGGCATGATATAGGGAAATTGCAAAAGTTACAGTTTGTCCACCAATTGTTTGGGAAGAGTACAATGGTGGAAATGATTAAACATTATCTTAGAAAAAGGCCATAAGAGCCAAAAGGGGAGCAGTGGAGCTAAATTGGTGCAAATTTAAATAAAAACCAAAAAAATCATGTGGCAGAAGCCATTCCCCTATAGGGGATTCATTCATATTATTTTTATATTGATATATAACAACATAAAGAATTATATTTATGCTGAAAGAATTTTTCTCTATGGAGTTGGCTCAGGAAACATTGTTCAACCCTTAATTAAATCCAAAGCTTGTCTTTGTATATCATTTAATTACTAAAATGATTGTTTGTTAAAGAAACTAATTAGGGTGAGCGTGAGTTTCAGTCTAAATTAATTTTATTTGATTCATTAAATCCAAAATTGTGTCAATACATATCAACTTCTTATTGTGTTGTCAATTTGTTGCAAACACTCATTAGGGTGGGTGGTGGAAGGAAGACTTTAATTTAGAAAAAAATTCCTATTGGGTTTTCACCGTCATATTTGACATTATACACTTTAATTTCATCTCAAAGTGTAGAACTGCTGGACAAATTTGAGTGTATTCAAAGGTTCAACAATTTTTCCAACAAGGGAAATCATCTTCTCAGAGTACGGGTTGCACAATTATAATTTTAGCATTCACTAATTAAATATTTTTTTCAAACTATTATTGAACAACCATTAAAGTTTTAAAGTCTCCACATCCCTCTGGTAAGAAAATTAAGAAAAATGGGAAATTTTAAGTTGCATGACTCTTATCTCTCAATGGTAATGAATTTTGGTATTCCTAATTTTGAACTTGGATCAAAGCTCAAATCAATTAATTTATCTTCCTTCCATTTCCTTTCCATTACTTTTGTTCAATGGAATTTAATGGAATGCAGGTGCATGCGTGATCTGTATATGATCAGGAGATCATGTCCAAGTTATGAAAATTTCTCAAAAATAAAAGTGATCAGAAGTGTTTGCATTCTGAACGACCAGAAGGGTCTCGTCACTACGATTCTATTGCCATGAATGGTTCTCAAAACCGAGGGCATATGCAAATGTTATTGAGGCTTGAAATCATCCAGTAAACTCCAAAAATGAGTTGACCAAGTTTGACTTTTTTAATTTGGAAAAATTTTAAAAATAATATTCCAGGAATATTCCTCAAAATATTCCCTAGAATATTCCATTCGGGCGAATTTTTTGTTGACAAGTGGCAGACTATTATTCGAAGAAAGGTTCACTTTGAATTTTTGTGGCCTATCATGGGCTACCATGTGGTAGGCCTGGAGGCCGCCACATGGCCCTAGGCCAGTGGAGAATTGGGCTATGTAAAAATTTTTTGCAGTTCGTGGCCTATCATGGGCTGCCACGTGGCATGCCCGGAGGCTGCCATGTGGCCCCAGGCCGGTGGAGAATTGGGCTATGTAAATGTTTGTTGCATTTCAGAGGTTCAAACTGGTGACCTTCCCACCCGAGCCCAAAGGCCTGACTGTCTCCATTGTGTGGGTGTTACTTAACCTATATGGAAAGCGGGTTTGTTTTAATGTTTGAATATGGTTTAGGCAGAGAGAAAAAGGGCTAGCCCCTTAGGGCTAGCCCAAAGATCATATGACCCAGCCATAGAACCCAGTGCTCTCAAGCGGCAGGAACGGTTAGCATATCCACTAACCATTTAAAGTGACCACTCAAACATTTAAACACGCTGGTTTCATTAGCACTTTATGCGGAAGTTAGTGCGGGGTTGGTCACATGCCACCCCACCTACCATTTAATGCTACAGTTCTTTGTTTCGACTATTGGAGGAGCCCACCAAAAATGGCAGCTTTAACTATTCTGGCTTGTAACTAGAAGTTTCTCCACTTTTAGTGGGGTTTTGGGGGGGCATTGGGAAATTTTCTTGGAGAAGCCATAAATCCCTCATTATTGAACCAAATTGAATGCAAAAGTAGTCAATTTTTGGGTAATTTTGACATTCTAAATAGTTTGGCATAGGTTTAGGTCGAACAGAGGTCACCTTCATTAGTTTTAGCTTCGAGGAAGATGAAGGAGCCATAAGGGCCATCATGGATAAGGCATTGTATTGGGCATCCTTTATCAGTTTTATGTAAATGAATAGTCCTCTCTGGCTATTTCATATCTTTTGAAGCTGATTTTCCAAATATTTTTGCCTATTAAGGCTTATTTTCACTTGTACTTGCATTTAGAGAAAATTAATACAAGAGGGACATGCCATTTGGGAGGCTTGGACCAGCAAATGTAGCCCAGGAGGGGTGAACTGCTCAACAAATAGCTGAGTAATGTTCTTTCTTGAAGTTTATTTTCTATTATTTTATGTTGTAGAATGATAAAAGGTTAAAATACTTAATCAATCCTCTCACGAAAAATCTGTTAAACAAAGCCATAACTAATTGTTTAACCTGTAATTTAAGGATAACCTTTTGCACACATTATTATATCTGTTTGGATACTTTGCATAGCGTAACAAATAATTCCATTTCAGATCATTATATGAAAACTTGAAGGTCTTTGATGAAAATTGCAAGTGAAATTTTTAGGGTTTTTATGCAATTATGTAAGTTGCATTAACAAAGAAATGATGATTTTAAACTCATTTTTGCAAAAAATAACAAAGACAATAATACCATAACAGAAACACAAGACAAAAAAATATGAAGGAGTTCACCCCTCCTGGGCTACATCTCTTGGTCCAGCTTCCAATGTTGGGACTCTTTCATTATGCTCAAAAATATGTGTTTACATAAAGTTGTAGTACTCACAATGCAAAATATTGTCTCAAATGTCTCTAGAACAGTGAAAAACCCCTAGCTAAGCTCTTTCTGCACTAAAAAAGGTCAGAAAATGATTTAGTTATGCTCAAGAACAATTTTCCTCCTAATTGTCCTACAATTCACACCCACTTGCAATCCATCCTACAAATTCCGCACTTTTCGGCCACGTGGAGCTACAAATTTTCTCTGGGCTAGTGAGATCCACACCAGTTTAGATGCGAATTGTTGAACCCTTTAAATTCTTGGTGACCCCTACAAATTGATCATAAAGGGCCAAGAGGAACCATACTAGCCATTAGATGTGGGTCGTGTAAACGAATCCTGCCATTCAGTTAACTCCTCTTATGAACTACAGTTAGTTGTGTACTATGGTTAACACCCACCTGTTAACATTTAAAATCTGCACCATAACACATAACCCAACCCAAGCTCCATTACTAGGGTTGTACTATGGTGTGGGTTATCGTTCCCACTAGGTTAACATTTGAGTGTCAAGAAACTCCACGCCAACAAGGTTTAAACCAAACCTTGAGACTTGACTGTGGTATATACCATGGTTACTTATTATATGGGTTCTGGTACCGCCGGTTTCAAACTATTTTTATATAATGTGGTTCATTTTTTTCCATGGTTTTGGGTCAGGGTTAACCCCATGCCCTTGGCTACCTAGCTACAGTATCTTGGTGTTGAGTGTGTTGTGGCTCATTTTCATTTACCTTTGGAATATTTTTCAAAAAACCAAAAAAGCATATATGTTAGAAAATGTAAAATTTTGTATGTCAAAGAAGAATTTTGATTTATATTTTGGTTCGTTAGCATTACGTGATGAGATGTGAAGGTGGGTAGAGTTGGTCTCATTCACGTGCAGAACAGTTCAAGATCTCGGCCAATGGGCATGTTCAGAACATTGCACACCGGTTAGGGTCAAATCGGGCTCATTCACAAGCTGAGGGGAAACTAATGTGACAGAACATCAGATAGGCTTAGGAGGGTTATACCGTGGAGGAAAAAAAACTAATTTCCTAAAGGTAAAGAAATGGCATACTTCCCTTAGAAAATTAACAATTTTGGAGGAGGCACAAAGGGAAAAACATATGGCCAAGATCAAAATGCAAAACTGAAACGAAGAGATGGATAGTGAAGATCATATCACATATCGCATTTGGTAAAGGTTACAAGTTTGAAATATCGTTAAACTTGTGATATTTCGATGTGATGCGATCGCATATTGCACTTCGCACGTTTAAAGGGTTAGCGCTAAGGAATGTGTTAAAGGTTGTGAACAGTGGGCTGCAGGCAAGCCCACCTCTCTTTTCAACATCACCTCCCTCTCCTCGCATTTCACACCTTGCAAGTTTTAATGTTTACCTCCAGCACTCATAAACTAAATTTGCCAATTTGCGACTTGCAATATCCGTGGGACTCATCTATGCCACGTCACTTCCCTCTCCCCACACTTTTCACTTCGCAAGTTTTAGAGCTTACCTTCCATTTCTCATAACAAAACCGCTGATTTGTGATTTGTGAATGGCCCCACCTCTGCTTTCCACGTCACCTTCCACCCATCGCACTTCGCACATCACATAGTTTAACACTTACCTCCTGCATTTCATAATAAATCCTCGATTTTCGATTTGTGGGAAAATGCGACGTGGTTTCAAAAGTGAATTCTAAAAATTTTCAAATCCATAGGTAAGGAATTTCTTGTGTTAAATTACATTGGAGGGAGAAATGGAGGATTATAACGTAAAGCCGGTGAAACGCGAAAGTGGAGGCAATGTGTCCTCCAAGGGTGATTAGAATATAGTTTGATTCCAAGCCTTGTGGCATTTGATGAAGAGAAAACAGAACGCTATAGGCACACACAGAGGCATAGGTAGCATCGGGCAAAAGAACGTATAGTGGCACTGTTGGAAGCATGACAGATGGGTCAAGTTGGGCATTGAGGCATTGTTACAGAACTATGTAGATATCACATAATAACCAGAAAGGAAACCTCAACACTTCAGGGGGACGCATCAGAAACAATCAGATTTAGCAAAACGAATGATATTTCCGATTTCAAATTGTTTTCTTGGTACGATTGCATAAGTAATTTTAACAGTTTAGGTAGTTGAAGAAGTTTCAATAAGTTCAGCAGTAGTGAACTATTTTGATGTATTTAAGTAGATAGAAATAAAGAAAATAGGTTCTGAGTTTTGGACCTCTGGAAGACTAAAATTGTGGTACATATTTTATAAAGAATTAATGAAATAAGCATCAAGTTTCCAGCAATCGTTGATGGTGATTTGTTGCCATTTTGTGTCCCTTATTCTTTGAATGTAGCAGCTGGCCTCTTAATTACATCTATGAGTAAGAGTTAAATAACCCTAATTTGTGCTCCTTCACTCCAACTACTATCCCTTCATAAACTATCTTTGGAACTTAAAAGTAATAGATTATGTGTGTACAACATATTATTTTAAGATTATTCTCTCTCCATAAATTCATTCTCATATTTAGAGTGGTATATTCTATGTTACAACATACCATTTTTAATTTCTTCTACAGTTCTTCTTTTCCATTCAAATATCTGAAGTTAATGGCATTGTAGAGTCTTTCATTATACTGGGTTGTTAAGGGTTTTGAAGAATTAGATTCCAAAGGGATTGAACGAAGACCACCTGATATAATTACTTTGTGACACACTTTCAAAAATTTCTTAAGCACTGATTCCTTTCCATGGCCAAGGAATTGTCTCTTAAGATACAACATTTTCTGGCGTCATTTCCGGGGACGAAGAAAAAAAAATATTTTCCCTGGGGTTTTCACATTATTTCCTCTGGTTGTTCAGTGAGGAGGAAATATTTTGCTATGTTTTTTATTTTCAAAATTGTGGCTTTCAAAAGGCCTCACACGAGGTGAGATACCTCAGAGCAGATAGTCCCTGCTTTGCCAGATCCAAAAATATTTCTTTCTAAAAGACTCAGAAACTTGAAACTCCTTCAACACCTGATCCTACGTTGTCTTCTCCTAACAGTATTTCTAGTAATACTTTGTTTGAAGATATTTCTGAAATAATTCCTTCCTTAGAAAAAGATTCACCTTTCACACCACTTTATTTGAAAGAACCTAAGGTGGAATAACACTCCTTTGAGTCCGTTTCTTTTACTTTTACTCAAGCTCAACAAACTCTAGTTGCAGGTCCCTCTGCTATTGTCCACCAGCCTATCCCCATATTATTTTTGCCTCCACCTTCGTTCATTTTCATAGCAGTTTCGTCGACTGCATCTAGCCAAGCTACAATCAATCAAGGTGCAAAAATGGTAGCACCAACCTTTTTTTTGAACAGATATGCTCCACTTAACCTTCCTCAACCAATGAATAAAATGCCTCAAGGGTATCTTAAATTACTCCCACGTTTTACTGGAGAATATTAAATAACTGCAGAACAACACTCGCCTAAGTTTTGTAATTTTGATGAAAATATGAATGTAGAACATCTTGATGTTGTAATGAGTCTCTTTGTTCAATCTCTAGATAGACAGGCTTGGAAGCGGTTTAAGGGATTGCTAGATAATTCTATTAATACATTGGAAGAATTGGAAAATCGATTCACTCCGAGATTGGGTGAAAAAATGGATCATGGATATTCACTAATGGAATTCAATGCAATCAAAAGAAAATCAGATGAAAATATATCAAATTTTATCAAAAGATTCAATAATTTGTATAACAATTTTCCTGTAGAAATGAAGCCCCCTCCGTTTGGAGCAAAGGTGGTTTTTGTTGGGGCTTTTGAAGCCGATTTTAGTTTCATTCTTAGAGAAAGGAGATCCCCTACTGTAGAGAAGATATAGATAGATGCTTTAGATATTGAAGCTAATATGACTGTAGCGGGGAAGGTGAAAGAGAAACAACTAGTCCCAGAGAAGGGGAAAGAAAAAGAAGAATCATCACAATATCTAAGAATTGAAGATATGACAAAGGTGATAAAAAAATTGACAAATAATCTAGCTAAGATGAAATTGGAAAATAAAAACTCCCAAAGAAAAGTACAACAAAACCAAGGGCGGTTTAACCCTCATTTTAGAAGACATCCCTACAAATTTTACAGACAGAAAAAAGAGATGAAGACTAGGTTCAAGCACCATTGTATATAGAAGCAACACCTGGAGAGCCAACACAAGATGACCAAAGGGAGGTCGTGGATCACGTATCTGCTATGTATAAAATAAGAGAGGATGAAGAGGAATATTGTGAGGGAGAATATGCTGAAGCTAAAGTATCTTTTGATCAACATGAAATGGATGAATATTGTATGCAATTCATAGATTTCATGCAAGCTGAGTTACATAAAAAGTATGATTTAAGGTCTAGAAAGAGATCTATAGTGGAGGATTGATTAGGAGTTCATAAATTTTTCTCAAAATTCAAAATTAAAGGATTGGTTTTAAACCAAAATGGTTGTGTAGATCTCGTCTTCCTGATTTCGGTGCCGCAAACAGTTCGAAAAACTAATGTCGTATGAGTAAGAAATCACGTTCTAATCGAAATTGCAAACAGGTAAATTGCAACAGTTTGACCAAGATTGACTGGGATGCATAGTTACAAAGGTGGAGGTACAGTAAAGAGAAAATGAATATTCCTCGAAATATTCCTTTTGATTGAGCCAATCAATGGATGAAAAGTGTCCCAATTTTATTTAGTGTACAGGTTTGGTAGAGCAAATTCAAGGGTGCCACGTGGCTAGCCCTGAGGCTGCCACGTATCCCTGAAACGACGTGGTAAAAATTTTGTGAGGGTCCATAGGAATCGACACCCCGACCTTTTATGTGCAAACACAACTGTTTACCATCTGAGCTATGTTTGTTACTTAACCCCTAAGGGCGTGGGTTCTATTTATTGTTTGTTGCAAATAGAGTTGGCAGTTGGGAACCACCGGTAGTCCCAATCCGCCAGCAGTTCCCATATACATGTCACATGGAAACTTTTGTAACCAACAAATTCTATGGTTAGTGCTAACCAAAGTCAACTAACCCTCGGCTTGAATGGTTCAACCACAGTTTATTGCGAGTTCCGCCCAACAGTTACAGTTACCCGCGGTTTGGGGGTGCGCATTTGGCCACCCCCAACCACAAATTTTTAATGATGCGGTCATTTCAGCGGACAGTTAGTAGGCACACCAAATTTGACGGCCTATGCTATTTTAACTCCAGTTAAGTGGAGTTCTCCACTTTTAGTGGATCTTTTCTAGGTGAAACTGGGAAAAAGTGTAGGAGGCCCAATTTTCAACAATTCTGAGTGAATAAAGAGTCATTTTTGAGTAATTTCCGTATTCTAGAGCTATTGGTGCAAAGAAAATAGGCATTAGAGCACTGTAACTACATGTAATAGAAACATTTTTAGCATAATGAAATATGGGCATGCCATTGGGAGCTGGACCAACAGATGTAGCCCAGGAGGGGTGAATTTCTTCATCATGCCTGCTATGTAAATTTCATGTGGTGGCTTATTTCTCTTTTTACACTATTTTTCAGTGTTATTTAAACTTTTTGTATGCCTCCAATTCACTAAAAATCATCTAAAATTCATGGACAAACTCATCAATGCTTATGCAAACTAATGAACTGATTATGCACATGTTTTGAAACTAAAAAGACACTTAGCACAAAAAAACCAATACAGTCATTTCAGATAAAGGATAATGAATGTGAACTGTTGGTGTCCCGTGTTTTGATAGTTTGGAACATCAAAAGACAAGGCAACATCATAACCAATCTTTAGAGTCCCAGGATCTAGTCCTTCTGTTCTCATAGAGGGATCTCTCGAATATTTATTTGCAAAGGTTTATCTTGTGTGCTTAGAGTATTGATTTTAGACTAGTTTTTAAGTGCAGGTGTTTGTTTGGTTGGATTGAATTGATATAGCAGAACATGAAAGGTCTAGGAAAAATACACGGAATGGAGAAACATCTATTTCATTGGGAAATGGAGTCAAGAAAAGGTCATAAAAAACTCATCAAAGGATATGGGATATCAAAGGGCAAATCTAACTTTGCCATAAGATTCTTTTGTTTTTGGAATGGGATGAACATTAATGGTTTGGAAAGAGAAATTGAATTCTCAACAAAGGGAATTTGAAAGAATAATTTAAACAATAAAGAGATATTTGATAGACAGGGCTAACCATAAATTCTACAAATATTATTTAAGCAAATAATGACTTCAAGACAACTTTCAAAATGAAATCTAAGATTCGGGGAACACCCTATTTCCTCAAATATTTTATTCTAAAGGACATAGAAAACATACAAGATTTACTGATAATTACAGTCATAGAAGAGGGAACACCTAAAAACATCTATGATCATAATTATAATGACCTTTAAGCCAACTGTTTAAGTGAGGACAAAGGGCAAGATCAAAACAAACCACTCTGATTCACTGTAAGCAAAGAACTTCAAAGGGAGACTTCAATAACAATTTTTAAGTGGCAGCAGAAAAGCAGGGAGATCCATAAATCATGCTGAAACCAACTATTCAAACTATTAAGGAAATAAACAAATATGAAGACTAAAGAGAAATATTAAAGCCTCTAAAATACTTCAACAGAAGAAAACATAAAATAGTGAAGGAGGAAAAGGTCTAAGGTGCTTCCAAGAGTCATTTCTTAGCCTAAAACTTTCAAACCTACTGTAGTAAGAGATTATGGAACATAATGAAAACAGGGGAAAACATGAAATAGTTGAGAATACTTCACCAACAGCCAAGCTCATGGATCTAATGATAGAGCCTCCTCAGTCACAAGCATGTAAGAACATCATCAGGATTCCAAGACTTCAATTTGTTCTTCAACTTCAACAGACCATGTATTTACTTCAAAGAGTTTCAGTATTACAACTTGTGATCAAACAATAACCAACAATTACTCATCTTCTACTGAAGTATTTATAGAAGGATGAGAAGGTGGGATTTAAAAAGATCTCAAAGATAATTAATATAAACTTAAGACTTCTCGGCCTTTTGAGGGGCTCGATGGAGAATTTTACAGGTGGACGGCTGTATTAATGTTTTACAATTAATATTTAAACTCGATGGGAGCTTTGTTGACTTCCAGGCTCTGCATAACGTGGAGTAATCCTGAAGATATTTTGTTGCATAAGCTTCCTGTGGCAGAATTAACATCTTGGCAGCGCTGGAGGCAGATATTTCTTCAATTAATAACTTCGGCCTCTGTTTTGAATGGTTTGAGGAAACAGGTGGCTCTTTTAGTAGACGAGGAATAAATTCGCCTCAAATGCAGGTGGAGGAAACCTTTCTGTCAGTTTTAAACACTTATGATTTCTTTTGACTGTGTTTGGATCCAGCGAATTAGGTTTTTGATAATTAATTTTAACCGTAATTCCCTAAATCTGTCTTCAATCTTCATCTTCGCTGCGTTCTGTTCTTCAAACTTATACTCTTCTAAATCATGTTTAAAACACAGTGTCTTTTCAATGTGCAGAGCCACGCAGGGATTTTGTAGTATTAGCGCCCATGGAATGTTAATAAAACATTGAATCCAACCCTGTGAATGGTTCTCTTTTAAGGACTTAAGGCACGAGAATCATCATTCCCGGCCCCTGGCCTTTCTTCAATATAACAACGGAAACCATTTAAAACTTGCATAAAACATAAAACAATTAAGAAATCCCGTGTTTTTAGGTTTAAACTGCTTCAGATGGCGGGGAAAAAGCGTAGCCATTGGATCTGGACACGTGGACGGTCTACATCTAATCGGGGAATCACAATCGGTGGGAGGAGGAAAGGGGTGCGATGAAAAAACTCCGATGCGATTGCGTAATCGGGAGGGCAGAAGCGATTAGGCGATGGCTATTGATCAAAGGACGAGATCAACGGTGAAGAATGAATCGGAGGACTGACCAATCAGAGGGAAAAACAAAAGGTGTGCGATTTAAACATTGCGATGCGATTGAAATCGCCGATGCGACGGAGCGATGGTCGTTGACCTAAGCACGAGATCAACGGCGGGGATTTCTTTTTAGAACGAAAGGCGGAAACCCTTATAATACACGAAAACCCAAAGTTTTTAATATAAACAAAGGTTTAATGGATTGGAGTGGAAATAAAATATATATAAAGGATAGGCGCCCGCCTGCGGGGCCTTTGGATATATGAAACACAAAGGGCCTGGGGCTTAATAAATCAAAGGCCAATCGTAATCAGAGCTGCGGGCTTGGTCTTTTCAATCTACCCATTTGAAATCTTGCGATGTGATTTAGCACCTGGGGTCTTTAACAGTTGGTCTTGGGGAAAGTCACATGAAACAGTGGCGGGGTGGGTTTAAAATACATAAGACCCAATCGCATCGGAACTTTGGATGCGAGTCTCTCCGATTAACCCATTGTGAATTCTTCGATTGCAATTACGCGATCGGGTATTTTTAATCTACCCATTTCCATATTAAAACACGTGACTTTGGTTTTTATAACAAAATTTTGGATAAATGGGTTTTTCAAATTTACAAAATAAAAAGGTGATCGGGGAAAAAATAGAAGGTTTTAAGCACCGAAGGCGGGCCCACAGGAAATATATAAAAAATGATGCGATCAGGGGATAGGGCTTAATCGCAATCGGAATTTCGGAAGACGTAAAAAAAAACTGGTGCGCTGAGTTTTTGCGATGCGATCGGGAGGGTTTATATAAAAGAGTTGATCGCATCGTGGTTTTTAAAAAGGAACACAAGACTTGTGCACCATCGAAAGTTTCCAATGCGATTAGCGCTATATGGGTTTGGCGCTTGGTTTTTATGACAAGGGCACATGTGGGGAAGTGGTTAGGACTTAGCCCAAGGGGGCTTAAGTCCATAGTTAAGACTTGTATTTTTTATGAATTTTTCATGGTTTTCAATGGAATTTGATGGGTTCGGTAAGGTTAAAAAGTGAGTTTTTAACCTTGTAAGGGTGATTTTCATGAATGGAAGAAAAGAAGTCATGAAAAAAAAGGGGTTTTTTATGGAGAAAAAGGGGGAGCAAATGAAGGTAAGTTTGGAAAAGGGGGAGAGGAAGAATGGTGGTTTTATAGTAGTTTCTTCTTATGAAATTAGCAGAATTTCTAAGTATAAAATGAGAACAGCAATGAAGGTTTTGGACAGAGGCATGAGGCCTTCAAGGAGTCTTCAAGAGCCAACAATTTTTAGTGATAAAATTTGTTCCTTGGAGGCTCAAAAAGCCTTAGCCACATTTTGGTATAACAAATATTATAGGTGGCTAACATGAACAATAAGGTTCCATTCCTCCTCCAATGGTGACTCCACAACAAAATGACACTGTGAAAAAGGTCAGTAATGGGAAACAACCTGTAAATTCACTTAATAGAACAAATGTGCAGCAGGGTGAATCTTCCCAGAACAAATCAGTTGACAGTAATATTTTGGAGAGAGTTGTTCCTATACCCGAACAAGTAGCAAATTCTAGAAGGACTAGTGAAGAAGAACCCGAAAATAATTTTAAGTAAACTCATGGTTTCATTTTGGAAAAAGAGTTGGAGAAGGTTAAAATTCGGGTACCTCTTCTAGAACTAGCTAAAATACTAGCCTACAAGAAAGAAATTTCAGAATTTATTAATCTCACACAGATGGAAGATATTAGTGACATGGTGAACTTACAAGAAGAAAATCTAGTGGTCACCTTTGTTCCTCACGTAGAAGAAGTAGATCCTTTTGTTCCACCCTTCTATATTTCTCTGTTGCTTGATGATTTTACTCTACATAATTGCATGTTGGACCCAGGAGTTTTCCATAATCTCATGCCATTGTCTGTTATGAAGGAACTAAACTTGTAGATTACCAAACCTTATAGGGATATGTATTCATTTGATTCCAAGAGGGTGAAATGTGTTGGGTTAGTTAAAGATGTAGTAGTTTTGTTGGCACAAATCCTAGCCAAGAACATAGTCATGGATGTAGTGGTTGCTTACATTCCATCCAGGTTTGGAATGCTCCTGTCAAGATCTTGGGGAGAAAAGTTGGGAGGTGTTCTAAAATTAGATTTCACTTATGCTATCATTCCTATTTTTAATGGGCAAGAAAGGATATTGTACAGGGAAACAAGTTTTGTGAAGACCACCTCCAAGAAATATGCAGGAAATTCCCCTAGTTATAGTTAAGAAACATAAGATATTTCTTGTTTCATGCGCCATGAAGATGCAGAATTTGCTGAAGACAAAGGGAAGCATCTCCCTTCAGAAATTGTAAATAATGAGCTTCACTCAAGGAATATTTGGAAATGCTACTTGGATGGTGCCTACTCCAAGGATGTAATGTTCCAAAATTGGGACTGACAGCAATAAATGTCTAAAAATGTATTTTTTAGAAATGTATGCTACAACAATCAAAATCAGCCCTTGGATCCTTTAGATCTAAAAATTTAAGACCTAAATACAAGAGGATATAAAAAAAAATCCTTCTAGGTGAGGTAAACAAGTCTCCCACACCTAGTATGGCTGAAAATGGCCAAGAATGGGACTGCAGAAGTACAAAAAAATACTGCTCAGAAAATAACGCAGTTTAGCAGAGTAAGAGAAGGAGGCCAATATTGAGGCTCAAAATTTACATGTACATCAGCAAATCAGATTTACAATGTGACCCATATAATGTACAAGAGAAAAATAGAAGACTTATATGAAGAGATCCCTCAAAAGAGGTGTTGCAACACATGTATTGACTGCAAAAAGGCTTGACAACGTTATTCAAAGGAGTTGTAGAAGTTTTATATTACACTTCAGTTTTGGGGTAGATATATGTACAAAATATTAGATCTATATCAGATCTATATACTAGAAGAGCTCCTTTACAAATTTCCCTTGGGGTTTTGAGAAAAACATGACATACAAATAGTAGATCTGAGATCTAACTTGCATATCTGCAGTAATATTTAGGAATTTCTGAATGTAAATACAATACTAAGCACATCAGATCTGAACAGAATATGGATTATCTCTATAATCCATGGATTTCCATAGTGAGGGGAAGAACCCCAACACTAGATATCTCTCCTCCAAAAGTGTGTCAAAACACCCTGCAACTGTACACTTGCAAATAATGCAGTATTGGAAGGGAAACTGCGTTGTAGCCTCTAGTACTGGTTTGGCCTGATGCCAAGATCTAAAAATGCAACTCCAGAGGTCTAATACTCTCTTTTCAAGGGGATATAAATATTTCCCATTGAAAAGAGGCACTAGATTGGCTTAGATCTGAGTAGATCTAGCCTCCACTGGGTGCAACTTAAAAAGACAACCAAACCCTCAACAAAATCTGTTTTGTAGTTGGAAGATGAGCTTGGAAAAATGCCTGATAATGGACAAGATCAGAAAGACTCCTCCAAGAGCTACTCAATGCAAGAGGTGGGATTCCCGATCAGGAACACCCTAGTGCTAAATAACACTATTCTCAGCTAAGCAGTAAGAGAATGATATATGTCTAAACAGACAATATATTCAGAAATATACAGAATCAACAACCTTATTCTGTTGCCCTCCTCTTCCTTTTATAAGATGAAATTCTTGCCAAACCCTAAACCATCTCAATGATTTATCTCCTTTCACATGTGTAGCCTCCAACTAAAACTGTGTTGTGCATCTAGGAGATTCACTGTATCTCGACGGCGTTGTTGATTTGGTCCTGGTTGACTTGGTCAAATGATCTAGCCTCTTTCGTATCTAAGTGTGATTTTGTGAATAGCCCAGATTTAGCTTTGTTCACATGTGGCATTGATTTATTTTGTTGTTTAGGAGTTTTATTGATCCTCCTTTACAATTGTATTCATGAAACAAAAAAATGAAACAAAATTGTATATTCCCATTAGCTTGGGATAATTGGGAATATTGCAGTCCTCCCCTCCAAAATGTTGCTTGTCCTCAAGCAAATGATAAGGTGAGTGCTGCAACACTTCTCCTCCTCCATTGCTGACACCATCATGGGTCAAGATTTCTTCACAAGCTAAGTGTTCACCAATCCAACCCTCCATGAATTGTTCCTCCAAAGTTATTATGAGATGTACATAATCTGTCCCAAAAGGACTAAAGAACTCAACTGAAACAAACATGGCTGAACCAATAATCTCTGTTAAACATGTAGCATAAGGTACATAGAGAGTTTCCATCCCATGTGGTACATACAAGCTTCCCATCCTCCCTCCATACAATCCCATAAAGAGTACAACTATATCATCAAGGTATGGAAGCAAAATTACATATATACAAACATAAATTGGAGCATGAGGAGGTGGGTCATAGTCCCACATATGATACTAGAGCAGTGAATCTCCTGCCTACATCAGATCAAGGTATGGTAATTGGTTTCTTCACCACTTACTTGTTGCACATGTCATCTCACCATGGCTGAAAGTGTGAGATATGTTTGGTGCCTTTGGGAAGGATTCATCATGAAAGGGAATCTCCCTTTACTCAACAAGCGATGTTGGAAATACTGAGAGGGGGGTGAATCAGTATTCCTTTCAATTAGAGAATTAGTTAATCTTCAATTATTATCAATGTTTGTACAATGATAGCAGTAAACAAAAGGAACACAAATGCACATAGTTTTTAAGGTGGAAACCCACTCCGAGACAAAAACCACCTAATTCTTTTCTAATAATTCTTTAATATTCAACTCCAATTGAAAATAAAGCTCCAAATTCCTATAATCTAGAAAAATATTCTTCTCTAGCTCCCACTGGATGGATGCTCCAATTCCCAAGATTCTTCAGTAGCCAACTGAACGAATTCCCCAACACCCAATGAGCTACAACTCACCCTAGCACCACCCTACCACCCTATAGAATAATAAAATAAGAATGGACTCCTGTACCAGGGAAAATGGTCCACTTTACAATGATATAGAATGATGTAGAAGAATAAGATACACTAGACAATAAACCCAACTTTGCCACAACCACCTAATGATGATCCTAGACCACCCGACACTGCCTCTTCAACTCGTGGCAGATAGACACTAGTACAATTTGTAAAATAATGTATTTACAATGACTAAGTACAATGGTACCTTTACAATGATTGTATGCATTGCTGCCCACTTGAATACTTCATGTGATGAAATTCTTGCTGCTGTTCCACACCTTGGTTGATGTTCTTGTCATGCTACCCTCTACTGCACCTTGCTTTGCTTTGCTGCCCTAGAAAGTTTGGTCATTTGCAGCCCTTGACAACACATGATCTAGCTTTTTCTTTGCCTTCTAGGAGCTTGATATTGAAAATGGTATATCTATCTCTGTTACTCTTAGTTTTCTTTCCAATGCCATAGGTCTTACCGAATTTGGATTCTTCAAGAGAGATTTATACCCAATCTTTCACAATGCCCTAATTATGGACTGTTTCAGCAGAGTGAAATTGTACAGCATGCCACGTGTCACTGTTTCTACATTCGGTTCTAAAATTGATAGAGAAAAAATTACAGACTGTGAAATATCTACCACTTTTTATGGAATTCCAATCCGATACTTAGAGAGATAGTTATGACAATTTTCCTAAGGTCACTTCCTTGAAATGAATTTCAGGAGCCTGCAAAAACACTCACTTCCATAGATCATATCTCCGAAAATATTGCGCATATTGATATGAAATTTTCACAGAAACTTCCTTAGGGTTTTGGCTTCGCCTCATAACAATTTAAGCTTCTAAAACTTCATATAAAAAAAGTTAGAGCAAAAATTCCATGATGACCTGTTTCAGATGGAGAAATCCCTTGCATAAGGAGGAAAAGAGGATCAAAATTTATATAAATTTTTAGGTTGACAGGGGCTTCAACAAGTGAAAGTGGGAGGGATTTTAGGAGTTTAAAAAGTATTAATTATGACTTTTCAATGACCCATGCCACAACCCTATGGGGTTTTAGCCCACTAACTGGGGGTATAAACTTCAAACATGAATATCTCTCAAACCGTGAAGAATTACGTGGCGTGCCAAATATCAACAAAAACATCTCGACAAGTAGAAACCATCAAAATCATTCTTGAACCAGAATATAGTAATTTGGTAGGTCAAAATTCCCATGCAATATGGCGGATAACCCAAAATTCCCATGCAATATTGGGTTAGCCCCTAGTGCTTCTTGGGTTGACATCAATGACAATCGTTGATAAAAAATCTCCCCCTTTGGCATTGATGGCAACACAAGTACTCCCCCTATGATCATGAAACCTCTTCCTACAACATTCTCTCCCCCTTTGACATCAATGGCAAAGGGTAACTCCCCCTAAAACAAAACCATCCCACGGACCTGTACACACTTCCACTCCCCTGACACACAACCATCCTGTAGACCTGTAATCTAATGAGAAATTGGGAGAATCCCAAACTTCTGATGAAGATATTCAAATGCTTCACAAAGTAAAGGTTTAGTGAAGATATCAGCAATTTGTTCTTTTCTACAAACATACTCAAGTTTGATATTGTTTTCAATGACTTGTTCTCTAACAAAATTTCATTTGATCAGAATGTGTTTTGTCTTTGAATACATGAAAGGATTCTTGGATATGCTGATGGCACTAGTGTTGTCACAAAATATGGGAATAGGCTCAGTGAATTGTACTTGAAGATCTTGCAAAGTTTGTTTCATCCAAAGGACTTGAGTACAACATGATGTTGCTGCAATGTATTCTGCTTCCACTGTAGATAATGAGATTGAGGTTTGCTTTTTTCTCAACCATGATACGAGACAACCACCTAGATAGAATGCTACTCCACTATTACTCTTACGATCATTAACGCTTCCTACCTAATCTACATCTGTAAATGATTAAATAATGAGATTGTTACCCTTGGGATACCACAAGCCATATTCTTTTGTTCCCTTCAGATATCAAAGAATTCTTTTTAAGGAAATAATATGTGATAATTTTGGTGCTACTTGGAATCTTGCGACTTGTCCAACTGCTTGCATAACATCTGGCCGAGAGACTGTTACATATAGAAGACTACCAATCATATATTTTTACAACCTCTGATCGACATCCTTAGATGAGTTGTCTATGCTCAATTTGCAATCTATTACCATCGGAGTAAGGATGGGTTTGCAATCTTCCATTTTGAATTTCTTGAGCATTTCCTTGATGTACTTGGCTTGACATATAAATATTCCTTTCTCTTGTTGAGATATTTGAAGCCCTAAGAAGTATGTTAGCTCACCAAGTAAAGACATCTCGAAATCACTTTGCATCTTTGTAGAAAAGTTCTCACTTATTCGATCATCATTTCTACCAAATATTATATCATCCACATATACCTGAACTTTTGTTAAATTATCTTTATCTATTTGTACATAAATATTGCTATCAACAGTACCTTTCTTGAACCCTTGTTGACATAGATATCCATCAAGACAAGCATACCATGCTCTTGGAGCCTACTTGAGACCATATAGAGCCTTCTTTAACCTGCAAACATAGTCTTCTTTTTATAATAGTAGAAAACCTTCAGGTTGTTCGATGTAAACTTCTTCTTCTAATTCTCCATTCAGAAATGCTAACTTAAGATCCATTTGGTAGAATTTGATTTTTCTTGAACATGCATAGGCGAGAAACATTCAGATGGCTTCCATTCTGGGAACTGGTGCAAATGTTTCGTCGAAATCAATTCCTTCCACTTGTGCATAGCCTTTGCAAACCAATCTTGCTTTGTTTCTGGTAACCTGCCCATTTTCGTCCAATTTGTTCTTGAACACCCATTTAGTCCCAATGACATTTTTATCTTTTGGTCATGGAACTAATTACTAGGTGTTATTCTTCTCGATTTGATCCAATTCTTCATTCATAGTTGCTACCAATGTTCATTTTGTCTGGCTTCTTGAAAACTACTAAGCTCAAAGGTTGGTAGAAAAGAAATGTTAGCTTGTTGTGATGAACGAAGATGTCAACCTTCATTTATATCACCAATGATTTGATTTTATGGCTGGTTCTTTTGAATCCATTCTTTTGTTCTCCTTGGAGGAGCTTCTTGTTGTTGTTTTGGTATATCTTGATGATCATTATTTACTTCTTCCCCGTTGATAGTTGCTTCTTGTTCTACAATTTCATCTGTGTTTTTCTCAAGTTTCAAAGATTCTAGATCCTCATCATTATTCGCTAGAACACCATCTTCATCAAATGTAACATTTATGCTCTCCATTATCTATTTTCTTCTTAGATTATAACATTTATAGGCCTTTCTTTTGCGTGAGTAACCAACAAAGATACCTTTATCAACATGTGATTCAACTTACCCAAATTTTGATCTTCTCTTTTGATATAATATTTTCTTCTGAAGATTCTGAAATATTTTACATTAGCTGGTTTTCCTTTCCATAATTCATATGGAATCTTGTTGCAATTATTTATGAGAAGACTTCGGTTGATAATGAAGACTGTCGTATGAATTGCTTGAACCCATAATTTTTCATCCAATTTTGAGTCCTTCAACATTGTTCTACCCATTTCCTGTACGGTTCTGTTCTTTCTTTCAGCAACTCCATTTTTCTGAGGTGTTTGTGTTGTTGAAATTTGTCCTTTTATTCAATTTTCATCACAGTATTGCTGAAATAATTTGGAAGTGAATTCTCCACCATTATCTGATCTTAGAAACTTTATTTTCAAATCAGTTTCATTTTCAACCAACTCCTTGTTGATCTTAAAGCACTCAAATGCTTCAAATTTTTTCTTTAGGAAACTGACGGCTGTCATCCTGGTATATTCATCTATCATAAACATGAAATATAATTATCCATCTAAGCCTTTTGTTCTCATAGGATCACATAGATCATTATGTATCAATTCCAATGGATGTGATGTAGAGTGTTCTTTTTTTTTTTAATTGGAATTTGTCTACTTGCCATGCCAATAGGCCTCACATAGTGTGTTGGAAGGTTTTGAGATTTTCGGCATTTCTGGTATTTCTTCCTTTTTTCTTATCCTAACAATATTGTCAAAGTTTATGTGACCCATTCGTTTGTGCCATAACCATATTTGATCTTCTTTAGCTAGTATACATGCTTTAGTTTCTTCATCCAGAACCTATATATGTCGTTTGGAGCTCGACTTGCTGTAGCCATAATTTTACCATACCTGCCTTTCCTGATTTCACATTTTGTGGAGTTGAATAGCATTGTGTGTCCTTGATCACACACTTGTCCAACACTGAGAAGATTGTGATTCATGTTTTCAACCAATAGAACATTCTTGGCTATGACATCTTTGCTTCCGAGAGTGATGGTACCTGATCCTATAACACTTGAAGATCCATCATTTCCAAAGGATATCGTTCCATCCTTCTTCTCTTTCAGAGATACAAATTTCCTTCTATCTCCAGTCATATGCATTGAGAAACCACTGTCAACATACCACACATCTTCGTTGTTTTGAGCCTTGAGAGCGAGAGCACAATTATCAGTCTTCTTCTTATTCCATGTTCATTCATTCTGTGGCTTCGAAGATTCTTCTGGGGGATTTTCAAGTCTGTAGTCTCTGGATATGTGTCCAAAGTTATGACATTTGTAACATTCCATATTATTTTTTAAATGCTCAAATATATTGATGTTTCATTGAGCCCTGGGAGGTTCATATTTGAAGGATCTCCTAGAATTGTATTGGTTCTTAGGGTACGTGAGACATTCTACAGCTTTATGACCAAATTTTCCACATGAATAACAATAGCCATGAAAAATATGTTGGTACATGGATGGAAATATTCATCGAGGAATCATCTTCCAAGTATATGCTTGCGAATCTTGTCGAATGAAGTCTACATGTGTGTCAGATCTCATAGGTTCATTGTATTTTGTTGTAGAAGGTCCTGCTTCTTCTTCTTTGTAACCGGGGCCATTTCTGTCATTGTGAGATCTTTGATTGTTGATGAGTTCTTCCAATACCCTTAAGATGTTGGCATAGTTTTGGACAGTTTTTCCCTTCTTCACTTCCTTACGTAGTGAGACTACTTCGGCTGCTAATGCTTCCCTTTCTTGGTTTCTTTCCTCCAACTTCTTTTGAAGTGACTCTTCAATACATTTATGTTCTTCAACTTCAATTTTGATACCTTGAAATTGTTCTTCAAGAGTATTGGAACGGATCTTCTCAACATTGAGATCTTTTATAAGCTTGACTGCCTCCTCATAAAATTCTTCTATGGTCAACCCTTCTTCTTCATTGTTTGATACTTCTTGTTTATTATGCTTGGCCATAAACAATACTTTCTCATTGGATTCTTATTTGCTGTCACTTTCTTCATCGGATGATGAGCTATCTTCTTTAGAGAGAAAGTTCCTTTTGGATTCTTTCATTTTTCCTTGCTTGTTGAATTTCTTAAAGCCTTTCTTTCCTTTTGAGTTGCAATCACTTTTGTTCAGACATTTTGCTGTGAAATTCCCAACCTCACCATAACCGAAACATATCAATGGAAGTTTATCTTTGAATTTTCCCTTACCAATTTTTAGTTTTCTTGTAATGTAAGCATATTCTTCATCTGAAAGACCTTCTCCATCATCTCCCTTTTATTCACACTTGTAGGTGCATGTCATTTCAATTTAAGGTTTTTTGTCCTTATTGGTTTTCTTAGATGCAACGAACGCAGTTTCTAGATTTGAAGTACCCTCTTCTTCATCAAGTCTCATTTCATATGATATGAGAACTCCATGTAATTCCTCTTTGCTGAATTTGACCAGATTTGCACTGCATTCTAAGACCGATACCTTTGGGTTGAATCTCCCTGGTAACGTTCTAAGAATCTTCCTTACAATAGTCTTCTCGTTAATTGGCTCTCCCAATCCTTCTAGAGGATTGGTTATTTCATCAACGTATTGGAAGTATGTAGCAATGTTGCAATCTTCTTTCATTTTGAGTTGCTCAAATTTTTCTCTATAGATTTGAAGCTTTGCCTCTTTGACATTTGAGTCACCTGCATATATATTCTCAAGCTTGTCCCATACATTTTTGGAGGTTTTACAACCCAACACCTTATGATAAGCAGATTCAATAAGTCCACTGATAATAATGTTCTTTTCTTTTTCATCATTTACCAAATTCTTCTTACCTTGTTCATTTGCGGTTGATGTAAATCCATTTTGAACAGTGTCCCATACTTCGTAACCTTGCGCCAAGAGATAGACCTCCATTCTTCCTTTCCAGAGTGCATAATTATTTTCATTGAACAAAGGTACACCATTCTTGGTATGCTCCATGACCTCCTTCCAGCTGTTAAACTGCTATTGAAGGAACCAAGCTACGATACCAATTGTTGGAAATAATGAGAGGGGGGGTGAATCAATATTCCTTCGAATTAGAGCATTAGTTAATATTCAATTATTATCAGTTTTTATACAATGACAGTAGTAAACAAAAGGAACACAAAAGCACATAGTTTTTAAGGTGGAAACCCACTGCGGGACAAAAACCACCGAATGATTTTCTAATAATTCTTTAATATTCAACTCCAATTGAAAATAAAGCTCCAACTTCCTAGAATCTAGAAAAGCATTCTTCTCCAGCTCCCACTAGATGGACGCTCCAATGCTCGAGATTCTTCAATAGTCAACTGAATGGATGCTCGAACACCTAATGAGCTACAACTCACCCTAGCACCACCCTACCACCCTATAGAGGAATAAAATAATAATGGACTCTCGTAACAGGGAAAATGGTCCACTTTACAATGATATATAATGATGTAGAAGAGTAAGATACACTAGACCATAACCCCAATTTTTCCACATCCACCTAATGATGATCCTAGACCACCAGACACTGCCTCTTAAACTCTTGACAGATAGACACTAGTACAATTTTTACAATAATGTATTTACAATGACTAAGTACAATGATACCTTTACAATGATTTTATGCAGTGTTGCCCACTTGAATACTTCATGTGATGAAATTCTTGCTGTTGTTCCACACCTTGGTTACTACTCTTATCATGCTACCCTCTACTGCACCTTGCTTTACTTTTCTGCCCTAGAAATTCTGGTCCTTTGCAGCCCTTGACAACATATGATCTAGATTTTTCTTTGCCTTCTAGGAGCTCGATATTGAAACTGTTGTATATTTGTTATTTCAGATCCCCAATATCTAATTTTCTGTACTATATTAGTCCTGTGAGTCTTGTTTCCAATGCCATAGGTCTAACCCAATTTGGATTCTTTAAGAGAGAGTTATACCCAATCTCTCACAATGCCCTAATTATGGATTATTTCAGTAGAGAAAAGTTGTACTACATGCCACGTGTCACTTTTTCTTGATTCGGTTCTAAAATTGATAGAAAAAAAACTGCACACTGTGCACTATTTTCAAATTTTTACAGAATTCCAATCCGATACTCAGAGAAAGAGTTATGACAATTTTTCCAAGGTCACTTTTTTGAGATGAATTTCAGGATCCTGCAAAAACACTGACTTCCATAGATAATATCTCTGAAAATATTGTGTACCTTGATCTGAAATTTTCACAGAAGCTTCCTCAAGATTTCAGCTTCACCTCATAAGAATTTCAGCTTCTGAAACTTCATAGAAAACAATTTAGAGCTAAAATTCCACGATGACCTATCTTATATGGAAAAATCCCTTGGATAAGGAGGAAAAGAGGATCACAATTTATATAAATGTTTAGGTTGAGAGGGGCTTCAACAAGTGAACATGGGAGGGATTTTAGGAGCTTAAAAATTATTAATTATGACTTTTCAATGACCCATGCCACAACCCTATGGGTTTTCAGCCCACTAACTGGGGGTATAAACTTCAAACATGAATATCTATGAAACCGTGAAGAATTACGTGGCGTGCCAAATATCAACGGAAACATCTCGACAAGTAGAAATCATAAAAAGTATCCTTGAACTAGAATACAATAATTTGGTAGGTCAAAATTCCCATGAAATATTGGGGATAACTCAAAATTCCCGTGCAATATTTGGTTAGCCCCTATTGCTTCTTGGGTTGACATCAATGACAGCCGCTAATCAACAAGGGACTGACCAAATTTAGAAATTTTAGTGGCCCAATGTATGCCATGAGATTAATATGATACATCACTCCTCCTTCGAGTCATGGCCTGCATAAACATGGTGAAATAATATGTAAAATCAGAGAATGAAACTTTCTTTACATGATCATATTCTTCACCAACAATGTCTCTCCTACACATGGAGTTGTGCATGGATCTTTCTCCTCTTTCAAAAGAAGGGAGAAATGGCTGAAATGACTCTTGCATAAAGTCCCTTGGCTACCCCAACTCCACATGGCTCATGCATTCTAGAAAATTTTGATTTAGCTCTCCTCCAAAGCCTTCCCATTCAAAGCATCTCATGATAGTGTTGTAGATCTTCATAGATTAGGTAGGGCTGAAACAAAACTCTTTGTAGGCCTTTTGTAGCATCCTCTCCTTGAGATTGGAGGCTCTAGGTAAGAATATCCTATGATGATGATAGATCAATCCCTCATGGACTAGATAGCCATCTTAAATTAGCTAGTCATCAAGCATCATACAAGTGTAAAGATCTTTGGAATAATCCACCAAAAACTGGGATTTCCAATATAGATCTACACTCCCCAACAATGACAACATTGATGATGCATCAACAGGAATGTTTTTCATGTTGTTGATCTCCTCTTTGACATCTCCTATGAAAAAGGTACATGTAGGAAGGACATACCTTCCCTTTTTCTCCTCCAACAACGCAGAATCAAAAATGAAGGTGGGTGATGATGATGAGAGAAGAAAATATCCCTCTTTGTTGTGATTTCCCAAACCTTCCAACACTATAGCTGTGTCTTATAATGCTCCCATCCCTCCTAGATCTGATATTGGAGCATCATGCAGTGAGATATTTCTCACCAAAACTGAATCAGGTGGCCTCCCAGGTGGTTTGCCACTAGATAAGAGTGTCCCTTGTAGAAATCTCATGAACATAATAGATGGGAAAGTGAGGTCCTTGCTTCCACTGCGCAAATCCATCTCTGTTTTCTATGTGGAAGTGTTATTTGAGGGGTAAGTATGCATGCCTTTGATCATTTGAGGTGCACCACTCTTCTTTTCCACTCATTCCATTTGCAAAGCTTCCTAATCAATGGTGACTTTCTCCAATGTAATCAACCACTAAACACCAAAAATAACATTGGTGTCTGGTATGTCAACTACAAAGAAGTGATCCACCAAAGTGTAGGATCCCATGGTGACTAAAAGTGATGGGACATAATGCATGCATTGCATTGTTCTATCTCCTGGGACCAAAACAAAGAATCCCTCAAAAGTATCAGTGGGTATTTCCTTCCTTTGCACAAGATGGGCATCAATGAAATTGTGGGTAGCCCCACTGTCAATCAATACAGAAACCCTTTGATTCATGATTGAAACTTGAACTCTTAAGGTCAAGTGCTTAGGTACTCCTCTTAAAGATGAAAGAGTTCCTCCAATAGGATAAAATGCTCCATTCCCATCTCTTGATGGTGTTAGATCTCCTTCAACATTGTCAACGCTGTGACGCCTTATTGGTTCATCATCTTCATCTTCTTCAAGATCTGAGAAGACCTCTATATAATGTGCTTTACCAGTAGCACATCTATGTCCAGGTACCCATGGTTCTTGGAAAGTGAAGCATAGCTTCTTCTTTCTTAGATATCTTTGGACTTCATCATCAAGAGGCTTCTTGTATGAGCTCTCCTTTGAAGGAGAAACTTTCTCTTCCTTTCCTTTAGAAGGAAAAGAGGGCTTGTTATGAAATTTTTCCTTTGATTTTGGCAAGGCATCTTGAAGGTATCTAGCCCTCTCAATGCAATCATGCAAGGTAGTGGACTTAGTAGACTTTACCAACCCATGCAGATTTTCATCTAAACCATCGATGAACATGTACACCCTTCTTTCTATAGACAAGTCAGGAACCATAACAGATAATCTCTAAAATTTAGAAATATAAGACTCTATATTACCTGATTGCTTCAAAATTGCAAGGCTCATGAAAGGTGCTCCTGGATCCTTTCTGTCAAACCTATCCACTAGTATTCTAGTGAACTCAGAATAAGCAGTCACATTGGCATCACCCAAAGTAGACAAGCCATGCAACCACCAGTTGTGTGCTTCACCTTAAAAGTGTAGCACTGTAATCTTGATAGCTTCCATCTCAGGGACCTTGTTTAACTGAAAGTAGATGTCCATTTTTTCTACGCATGCTTTGGCAGAACAAGTCGATGAGTGATCAAACTTGGGTAAAAATAATCTGCCCATAAAGTGATGTCGATCATGATTCTGAGTGAATCCACCATCTCTATGTTGATGCCTTGGTCTTATTCTTTTGTCCTTAAGGTGACAAAACTCTTAAAAACTCAAGTGATCCTTGAATCTCTGATTCTGAGACTCATATTCTTCAAATTAGTCTTTAAGGGATGCTTGCTCTTGAGGCCCTTCATTTTCCACAACTAAAAAAGTAGGCATGGTATAGCATTGTGGAGCTTGTGGCTAGTTCACTGGTTGATCATTCCAGTGATGAGACATGCCATAGATTTCTCCAAGATGAAATCTCTTAGGAGATTCCTTGATTCTATCCATTCTCATCTCTTTGATCTCTCTAGCAAGATCTTGCATGGCTTTCAAAAGGGTTTTTTAAACTCCTTTCCATCTTCATCACTTCTAGATTCAGGGGCTTTTCCCTTGTCTTTATCATCATTGGTGTAATAAAATTTCTTCTGTCTTCTTTTTAGATACCTCTCCTCTATGTCAGTGAGAGGCTAATCTTCTTCTGAAGACATATTGGCTCTTTTAAGAAAGCAAATCACAGCCTGTGCCAAGATGATTGCTCTGATACCACTGTGATGTTCTAAAATTGGGACTATCAGCAATACATGTCTGAAAAATGCATTTTTCAGAAATGTATGCTACAAAAATCAGAATCAACACTTGTATCCCTTAGATCTGACAATCTAAGACCTAAATCCAAGAGGATATCAGCAGGGAAAATTTTAAGGATGAAAAATTGTCTTAAATTTTAGAAACCTTGGCGAATCTTACTAGTCCCCATACTGCAAATTATAAAATATTTGTTGATATATTTATAAAAAATGCAAATTTATAAATGTTTTATACATAAATTTTATACAATTTTGGCGATTTTTAAGGTAAGATAATTTTATACTATAAAATTTGGGCGAATCATTTTTAGAAAAAATGGAAATTGACGAATCTTTTTTTTGGAAAAACCATGGAAAATTAGCCCATTTGCGAATATTAGCCCCTAAAATTTTCCATGGAGATCTGAAACAAATCCTTCTAAGTGAGGTAAAAAATTCTCCCACACCTAGTATGGCTGAAAATGCCCAAGACTGGGACTGTAGCAGTACAAAACAATATTTCTCATAAAATTATGCAATTTAGCAGAGTAAGAGAAGGAGGAAAATATGGAGGCTCAAAAGTTACATGTACATCAGCAAATCAGATTTACAATGTGGCCCATACAATGTATAAGAGAAAAATAGAAGACTTGTATGAAGAGATCCCTCAAAAGAGGTGCTGCAACACATGTATTGACTGCAAAAAGGCCTGACAACGTTATTCAAAAGAGCTGCAGCAGTTGTATATTACACTTCATATCTGGGGTAGATCTGTGTACAAAATATTGATCTATATTAGATCTGTACACTAGAAGAGCTCCTTTACAAATTCCCCTTGGGGTTTTGAGAAAAACATGACATACAAAGAGTAGATCTGAGATCTAAGTTGTAGATCTGCAGTAATATTCAGGAATTTATAAATGTAAATACAATAATAAGCAGATCAGATCTGAACAGAACATGGATTAGATTTATAATCCATGGATCACCACTGTGAAGGACAGAACCCCAACACTAGAGATCTCTCCTCCAAAAGTGTGTCAAAACACCCTGCAACTGTACACTTGCAAATAACGTAGCCCTGGAAGGGAAATTCCGCTGTAGGCTCTAGTGCTGGTTCAGCCTGATGCCAATATCTGAAAATGTAGCTCCAAAGGTCTAATACTCTCTTATCAAGGGGATAGAATACTTTCCCACTGGAAAAAAGCACTATATTGGCCTAGATCTGAGTAGATCTAGCCTCCACTTGCTGCAACTTAAAAGGAAAACCAAACCCTCAACAGGATCTGCATTGTAGTTGGAAGATGAGCTTGGCCAAATGCATGATAGTGGACAAGATCAGCAAGACTCCTCGAAGAGCTACTCAATGGAAGAGGTGGGATTCTTGATCAGGAACACCCTAGTGCTAAACAAAACTATTCTCAGCTAAACAACAAGAGAATGATATATGTCTAAATGGACAATATATTCAGAAATATACATAATCAACAACCTTCTTCTGTTGTCCTCCTCTTCCCTTTATAAGGTGAAATTCCTTCCAAACCCTAAACTATCTCAATGATTTAGCTCCTTTCACATGTGTAGCCTCCAACTAAAACTGCGTTGTGCATATAGGAGATTCATTATTTGGTCCTGGTTGACTTGGTCAAATGATCCAGCCTCTTTCACACCTAAGTGTGATTATGTAAATAGCCTAGATTTAGCTTTTTTCACATGAGGAATTGATTTATTTTTTTGTTTAGGAGTTTTATTGATCCTCCTTTAAAATTTTATTCATGAAACAGAAAAATGAAACAAAATTGTATATTCCCATTAGCTTGGGCTAATTGGGAATATTACAAAGGAAGGCATAGGTGTTGGATTCTTGCGGATATCACCAGAAGGTAACCTCATGCCTTTCTCTTTTAAACTAGAATTTGATTCAAGAAATAACATGGTTGAGTATGAGGCCTTAATCTCAAGCCTTCAAATTGCTAAACAGATGGGAGTTAAATGTATTTAAATTTTTGGTGACTTGAATTGATAATAAGGTAGATTAAAAACCATTGTCAAACCAAGCATCCGTGGTTAAGGTCATATAGGAATGAAGTTTGGGATCTGATAGAAAACTATTTTGAAGCCTTCAATCTTCATTTTATTCCGAGGGAGGAGAATAGATTGGAAGATTCTTTAGCAGTTGCATCCAGCACCTTTAAACCTCCAATAAATCCAAGCCTAAGGTATGAAATTGAAATTAGACATAGAAATTCTATCCCTGGCTGTGTGAAACATTTACAGGTGTTCGATGATGATGAACAAATAAATCAGTTCCTAACAATGATTGGAAACTCTGAATATGTTGAGATGGACCAAGAGGAAGAAAAAACAGAGCAAAAAGCATAAATAAGAGACCTTAAGTAATCAATAGGTGAACAAAATATTATCCAATTGAAAGGTAATGTGCTCCCTAAAAGGGTTTGTTCCCCTTGAAAGATTATTTGATTCTAATGATGTTGTTGTTGATTCAAATAAAACACATCAAGAAGAAGATATGGAAGATTGTAATTTGGGAACTTAGCAGGAACCCAAAGTAGTGAAATTTTTCAAAGGTGTCCCCAAAAAATACAAAGAAAGATACATTGATCTTTTTAATAGATATATGGATGTGTTTTCCTAGTCATATGAAGACCTGAAAACATATGACAAAAGCATAATTCAGCATAAGATTCCATTGAAAGAAGGAATCAAACCACACAGATAGAAGCTCAGACAAATCAATCCATTTTTGCTAGCTCTAATTGAAAAATAAGTGAAGAAATTGTTACAGGTGAAAATTATAGTCCCTCTGAGATATTTAGACTGGGCTTCTAATATGGTCCCTGTAAGAAATAAGAATGGAGAGATAATATTGTGTGTAGACTTCAGGAATTTGAACCGAGCATATTTAAAAGATAATTATCCTTTGCTGAAAATGGATTATGTCTTACAGAAGGTGAAAGGAGTTCACAAGTTGTCTATGGTTGACGCATTTTCTGGGTATAATCAGGTAGTAGTAGAAAAAGAATATCAGAAGAAGACTGCTTTCACAACGCCCTGGGGGACCTTCATGTATGAAAGGATTCCATTTGGCCTTATGAACACAGTTGCAACATTTCAGAGGGCCATGGACATAGCCTTCATTGGTGATAGGTTTGTACTTATATATCTGGATGACGTATTTTTTTTCTCAAGGTCAAATGATGAACACTTGGAACATTTGCAAAAAACTTTTAAAAAGTGCAGAAAGTTTGGGATGTCATTAAATACCAAAGAAATATTTATTTTCCTTGGAATAAAGTAAATTATTGGGTCACATAGTTTCTAAACAAGACGTAAATATTGACCCAACAAGGGTGGAAGCCATTCAGACGATTCTTGTACCTACAGGAAAGAAAGATATCCAAATATTCCTGGGAAAAATAAACTTTCTGAAGATATTTGTGCCAAATTATGCTGATATCGTGAAAATTATAACAGATATGTTGAAGAAAAATGCAGAAGTGAAATGGGATAAGGAAGCAAGAGATGAATTTTCTAGAATAAAGGAAGAACTGGAGGAAGCTTCAGTTATGATTAGTCAAGACTATCAAAAATCCTTTCAGGTATTCTCATTTGCATCCCCCACTACTAATGTTATTGTGTTGTTGTAGAAAAATGAAGATAGTAAGGAGCAACCAATTGCATTTTTTAGTAAATTTCTCATTGATGTTGAGCTCAAATACAATATTCTGCAGAAACAGGTATATTCTTTGGTAAAATCACTAAAAGCCTTCAGGACTTATGTGTTACAGTCCCAAATAACAGCTTATGTTCTTAATTCTATTGTGAAAGACATACCGGTCCAAAGTGATGTTGAAGGAAAGAGGGGGAAGTGGATAGAAAAAATCCAAGAGTATGATTTGGACATCAAACCCACCAAGTTGGTCAAGGGACAGGGGTTAGCGAAGTTGTTGAAAAAGATAAATTTTCAAGCCTTGGGAATTAATCTGTTAGTGCCAGTGGATGGAGTTTTTAATAAAGAAGGTCAAAGCAAGTCCAAAACAAGTATTCAATACAAATTTTTGTGCTCTGATTGGTATAAAGATATTTTGCATTACCTGTGTTTATTTTCTTGTCCGACTTCACTAAATAGAACAAAATGCAGAGCTCTCAAGCTCAAATCTTAGTCATATGTTATAGTAGAAGAAAAGATATACTGGAAAGATCATGATGGTATTTTGTTGTTATGTTTGACTCAAGGAGAATCTATTGGAGTCACCAAAGAATATAAATAAAGTCTATGTGGAGGTCATTATAGCTAGAAGGTCACTTCTCATAAAATTCTCAATTCAGGCTTATATTGGCCAACCCTATTTTCTGATGTTCATAGACTGGTCAGAAGTTGTCATAAGTGTCAGTAGTTTGTTGAAAAGAAAAAACTTTCTTCCTTACCTCCCATCCCAGTATTTATTGAAGAAGCTTTCAGGAAATGGGGACTAGATTTTATTGGAGAAATCAATCCACCATCAAGTGGATAGTTCAAGTGGATTCTAACTACCACTGATTACTTTACAAAATGGGTTGAATCAATAACCACCAAGAATGCGAATAACCAATTAGTGATGAAGTTTCTAGAGAAAAAAATTTTCAGCAGATTCAGATGTCCAGTCAAAGTTGTAATTGATAATGCTCAGGTATTCAACTCTGATTGTTTCATTAATTTATGTCAAACATATAATGTAATTTTATCACATTTCACATCATATCATCCCCAAGGGAGCAGATTAGCAGAGTCTTCAAATAAGAAATTAGTCAGAATCTTGAAGAAGACAATCATCGAGAATCAGAAGGATTAGGATATGAAGTTGAAGTTTTCCCTCTCGGAAGTTTGAGTCACTACTAGGAGATCTATTGGAAAGTCTCCCTTTGAACTGGTCTATGGAACTCAAGCGATATTTTCTACTCAGCTGGCCAAACTAGTGATTTATTTCCTTCAAGAAGTTGAGGAAGAACCTAATGTTCTAGTGAGAAGATTGAAAAAAATAGTTGAATCAAGTGAAAATAGAAACAAAGTCAGGGATAGCTTAATCACTTATCAGGAAAATATGAAGTTTATATTTGACATAAAAGAAAAAGAATTTCTCTTTTAAGTAGGATATTTGGTACTAAGGTCTGACACCAAATGAGAAGAAAAGGGAAGAACGATAGATTTTACCCTCTCTGGTATGGTCGATACAGAATCTCTGAAGTAAGGTCAAATAACACATTCATTTTGGAAAATCTAGATGGATAGTTAGTGCAGTTGCATGTGAATGGGAAGTATCTGAAGCATTATTTCCAACATTACAATTTAGCATTCCACCATTGTAAATACCGAATTGCTCATTGTTCATATGTCACCAAGAAATATTTGACTCCATCCCCAACGGATAAGGCACTAATCTGCGGTCCTTAGTGCTTCCGTGGGAAAAAGAACTGTCCCCAAGTGGAGCCAGATGTTGTGGCTCATTTGCATTTACCTTTGGAATACTTTTCAAAACACCAAAAAAGCATATATGTTAGAAATGTAAAATTTTGTATGTCGAAGAATAATTTTGATTTATATATTGGCCCATTAATATTGCATGAGGAGATGTGAAGGTGGGTCGATTCTGGCTCATTCACGTGCAAAAAAGTTCAAGAGCCGAATCGATGGGCATGTTTAGAACATTCCACACCAGTCAGGGTCGAGTTGGGCTCATTCGCAAGCTCAGGAGATACTAGCACGGCGGCACACGGGATAAGCTCAGGAGGGTTATACCATGGATGAAAACAAAATAATTTCCTGAAGGCAGAAAAATGACATACCTTCCTTAGAAACTTAAGATTTTTGGAGGAGGCACAAACGGAAAAATAGAAGGTCAGGATCAAAGCGCAGAATTGAAATAGAGAGATGGACAACGAAGATAGTATCGCATATCGCATTTGATAAATATTAGAAGTTTTAAATATGGTTAAACTTGTGATATTTCAATGTGATGTTATCACATATCATACTTCACAATTTTAGAGGGTTAGCGCTAAGGAATGCATTAAATGTTATGATCTGCGGGCTGCGGGAGGGCCCACCTCTCTTTTCCACATCACCTCCTTCTCCCTACATTTTTCACTTTGCAAGTTTTAATATTTACCTCCACCGCTCATAAAATAAATCCATCGATTTGTGACTTGCGATATCCATGGGACCCATCTCTGCCATGTCACATCCCTCTCCCTGCACTTCGGAATTCGCAAGTTTTAGATCTTACCTTCCATTTATCATAACAAATCCACTGATTTGCGATTTGCAATTAGCCCCACCTCTGCTTGCCACGTCACCTTCCACCTATTGCACATCACATATTTTAACACTTACCTCCAATATTTCATAATAAAATCCCTGATTTAAGATTTTCAGGTGGATGCGATGAGGTTTCAAAAGTGAACTCCAATGGTCTTCAAATCCGGAGGTAAGGCATTTCTTGTGTTAAATCGCATCAGGGAGAGAAATGGAGGATTATAATGTAAATTCGGTGAAATTCCAAGTGTGATAGAAAGAGGAGGTGATGCATTGTCCAAGGATGAGTAGAATATAGTTTGAGTCGAAGCCTCACGGTGGTTGATGAAGATAATATGGAACGTTACAGGCACACATAGAGGCATAGGCAGAGTCGGTCAGAGAATGTATAATGGCACTGTTGGAAGCACGACAGCTGGGTCAAGTTGGGCACGGAGGAGTTGTTACATAACTGTGCAAATATCACATCATAACCAAAAAGGACACTTCAACACTTCAGGGGGGATGCATAAGCAACAATTAGATTCAACAAAACTAATGATATTTCCAGTTTCAATTTGTTTTCTTGGTACGATTGCATAAGTAATTTTAGCAGTTAGGTAGTTGAAGAAATTTCAAGAAGTTCAACAATTACAAACTATTTTTATGTATTTAAGTAGATAGAAAGAAAGAAAAGAGGTTCCGAGTTTTGGACCTCTGGAAGACTAAAACTATGGTACTTACTTTATAAGGAATTAATTAAATAAGCATCAAGTTTTGCAATATTCCAAAATTTGCATGCAGCAAATTGGAATATTAAATTTTGCTAACGTCATTTAGGAGATGAATAAATGGGTAATGAGGCCCATAAATTTCAGAAATAAGGATAAAATCCCTCTTAGTGTGAAAGGGGATCATAATGCCAGCTGCATTTTACACTCTCATGTGTGAACAGGGACATTTTGCATGTGGACAAAGTCAAGTTTGACCAAGTCAACAACATAAATGTAGGAGGAGTGGATCAAAAAATAAAATAGCACAATGTGAATGAGGTTCAGCCTAGATAGCTATATGTGAGCTGGATTGAAGACCCTTAGGTGTGAAAATGGATGAAGTAGGTTGAAGAGGTCAACCTTGACCAAATCAAACAACGCGGATTAGAGGAGAGGCTCTAATGAAGGCACAACGCAGTTTTGGAGGGAGATTGTTTGTGTGATGGTGTAAACCCTATTGAGTGGGAACGAAGGTGAGAAGGCTCACTTATTTTATAAGGAAGAGGATGGAAATCATTTTGGGTTAGCTTAAGAATTATATTTTTATTTCTTCTTAGACTTTTTTCTCTTTTTAGCTGTTTTGCTAAGATTGCCAGTGTTGTTTAGCACTAAGGTATTCCTGTTTAGTAATGCCTTCTGTTCCCTTTGAGTAGCTCTTGGGAGAGACATGATCTATAATTCCACACATTTGGCATTGGTTCCAAGCTTCAGTATTCAATTTCAGTGCAGTTTCTGCAGGAGGTTGTGTTGAGTTGCATGGTGTTCCAGTGGAGGGTTGAGAAACCCACTTTCTGAGTTGGTTTTGCATAGGAGGGAGGTTTCCTTCTATTGGAGGATATTTTGGAGGGTTCATAAGCTTATTTCATACCTTTGGAATTACTCCAACTTTTTATCATCACCTACAGTGTTATTCTAGTCCACGAATCGCATTATTTCTGGAGGGCAATTTCTGCAGTGCCTTTTGTGGCTCTTTCGGGGAGTTTTCCTGTGATTGGAGGGTTGGTTCTTCCATGGGGGAATACCTTTGATCAGATATGCATTAGATCTATATTATTACAGCCTTTTATACTCCTGTGCTTCATTTTTTAGTGATTATTCAATCATATTGTTGAAGATCACCATTTGTATTCAGAGTGTGTTCCTAGAAGCCCTTCCTGAGTTCTCCAGCTTTTGTATAAAGGAGACTAGATCTCATTTTTTTGAGCCATATTGTTTAATATAATTTCAGATATATTTTTATCTTCTATTCATGTTTACATACCCTCATTATACTGCACAGTCTCTTTTATGTAGAAATTTATGTGTTGCAGTGTTTAGGGTTTTAGCCTTTTTTAGCTATCCTAGGTGTGGGAGGTCTATTTAACCCACCTAATTTGATTTTTTTTCAGCTCTATTATTGGATTTAGGTTGTATATTGTGTGAAATAAAGGATCCAAGAGTATATTTCGTTATTTATAGCATATATTTCTGAAAATTCATTTTTTATGCATGCATGGTTGAGCAGTCCCTATTTGGGGATATTACAGTGGTATCAAAGCAAGATATTTGGCTCAGCTTGTGGGCTTAAAGCCAACATGATATAAGTGAAAGAGAAAGGATATAATGATGGAGAGTATGAGCTTTCTCTCATCACTTTTCAGATCCAGTAAGAACCTCTCCAAGGAGATTAAACAAGAAGAAGAGAGAAGGAGCAGTGAAACTTCTAGAGAGTTTCAAGAAGAGGAAGAGCCATGCACTTCCTATGATCAGAAGAGGAGACCAGTGTTACATAGATCTCCAAATCATTGGAACATATCCTTTCCTTTTTAGAAGGAGGAAAAATTGCAGGAAGATGGAGGACACTTGGATCACAAGATTCTAAGTCAATACCTTGTTGAGTACAAATATCAACCTAGAACCTTCAAGGAGACTCTAGCTTTCCCTCAGTTCATTCATTTGGAGGAAGAAAGAAGACCTTGTGGCCAAGGGAGGATCAAGGGCAATAGGTTTCTATTGTCTACTTTTGATGGGTCATCTGCAGCAGGGGTTTGGGCAAGGAAACTAGATGCATTATTCCTACTACATCCTATGGTAGAAAGGGAAGCTGTAGAGATTGTACTGCTGCACCTAGTGGATGAAGAAAATATTTGGTGGTTCAGCCATTTGAGCCATGCAAGAGTGACTACTTTTGTTGAGTTTACTCAAAGGTTGATTGGAAAATTTGGCAAGGAGAAATCAGAGGAGAAGAAGCCCTCACCACCATTGGAGGAGACTTGTACCAATGTTGTCACAACTCTGGTGGAGCAGCCCTCAACATCTTAAGTTGGAGGATCCAACTCATTGGAGGAATAATCCCTTACATCCATACAAGATACTTCCAATTTTTGTCAAGGTATGCCCAAATTTTCATCTCCTATTGTTTTAGCAAATCATATGGAGGATTGTATACCATTGCATACTTCTCATTTGGAACAACATAATTGCACTGTGATGTGCAACCTTGATTTGATAAAGGAAGGGATGAAACATAATCCTAATGGACCACTATTTGGCTGCACACCACACTTGGACTTAGGATGTGAATTCTAGGAGGATAGGATGAACTTTGTCCCAAACAAACTTATGCAAAACCATATGTTCATCCTTGAGTTGGGACATGAGACAACCAAAATACAATGGTGGAGATTTACAACACTGTCAAGAGGTAGAAGTGAGGAGGCTTTACCTTCAGCCCACTTGGATCCTTATGGATTCAAGATGATCATTGGTGTGAGATATTTTCTAGGAGATCTCCAAGGAGTTGAATTTCAACATCCCATGGAATGCAAGAAGAAAAATCTAATTTGGTAGAATGGTAGTCTTCATTGGAAGGGTACGAAGATTGAGCATGATGGAAGGCACCCACATTTGGATGAATGGGTGTGGATGGAGAGTAAGAAGCTAGTGAGCTAGTTGCAGATATATGACACTGGGCAACAGGAGGCTTGGTTGCGTTGGAAACTCTTGAAAGAGTTTGGCCATCATAGGACATATCCTTTTTCCAAGGGTATGTGGGTGGAAGGAACTTGGCAGGATACTTGCATCATTGGGCAACAGGGAGTGTGTTTGCATTATGATGGTATGATCAGTATGTTTTCACCACATTATTTTTATGATGGGGGTATGAGGAGGCAATGATGTTGTAGGAGTAGGAGATGGCACTATCATGGTGCAAAGGGGCTACTCCTTAGCCTTAGATGATTTGGAAGTACTTCCACTTTGGAAGAAACTTCTTGTATGTGGCAGCATTATGGGAGGAGTATTTGACATTGAGCATGTCAAATAATGGAGTTATGAGTTGGTAGGAGCCAATTTGCATAGGCCAACAATGCTGTCATTTTGGAGTATGGAATTATTGATGGAGTGTCCCTAGGATCACTTCACATTTCATGCACTTTGTGGACAAGGAGGAGGTGAGAACTATGGAGTAGTGGATGGATTCATCTATTACTGTGGTATGTTCTTCTTGACTTGGATTTCCAAGCATAAGGAGGAGGATCTTTATGCAGCATATGGTTCATTCCTCTTCATAGGAGTATGTCATACCACTATGGAGGACTTATTTATGCATCCTATCATCCTCTTACTTTCATTACATGCTAAGAATTTTGTTTTTTCATTTATTGATTGTCCAACACAATATTTGCATGCTCTTACCATTTCTTTGCAGTGCATTTCTCCACAAAGGGGCAAGCTTTTTTTTGGGCTCCATGGACTATTTTTCGCTAGCTATTATGATGGATACAACCATCTATTGTATGAATTTTGGCAAGTGTTTTGTTACGTCTTGTATGCTTAGTTGATACATTCAGCCATTTACTATTTTCTAGTAGATGTCATGACCTACACAACTAGCCATTTGTCAAGAAACAACTTGTCATGCTATTTCCTGAAGCTGCAGTGGGTAAGACTGCGCTGTGACCACTTGGGAGACTATTGGTACCTTCCAAAACCACATGAAACCTTCAGTATTTCTTTCATTTTAATGCTAGTCATGATCCCATTTGCTGATGTTTTTCTTGCCTTTATGGGGAGCATGATTGGGGGAGAAACACATTGGGTGGATGTGTTCTTTGGGAAGGAAGATTCCCACACTTTCTACATTACATGTTCTAAGGGGAGCATGGGAGAAGATATAGCCACCACAGCAAAATATTTTTTTCTTTATGAGGAGGGCCATGAGATGGATGGGATACCATATGGTGGTGATTTATTATCCATCATATATGAGATGGTTTGGGCCAGCTTGATTCACAACGTTGGGGGAGGGATCTTTGGAGATCTATTTTCCTTCTTGCCACTTGAGGGAAACATTAATACAGTCCAAGATCAGAAAATTATATACACTTATCTTAAGTGGAGAGGGGGAAAACGTGGGGTAGGCTACCTTGTCTACCATGTTTAGATTTTCAGCCCACCTACTTTGCATGAGCTCAAGGTGGAGGAGGATTTTCAGGAGTTGCCATGTTGGGAGGTAACTCATTTTGTATGGATGATAGCTTGGGGATGGGAGATTCATATGGGGATGGTAGATCCCAATACATATTATACCTCATGCCTTAACAAGGCCTTTAGACCACCCATTTTTGCCTCCATTGATACTTTACTTTCATATGATGATAGCTATTTAGGATGTTCAACAAAATCTAGCTTGCTTACTTAGGAGGGGAAACTTGGAGATATATTGATGAGACAAAACCTTGATCCTTGGAGGATTTTATCTTATGAGGGTGCTACAGGAGGAGAATAGAATGCTCTTCAGTTATATCCTTGTATTTTCTTGAGGACAAGAAACATTTAGGAGGGGAGGACTATAATATTTCAAAATTTGCATGCAGCAAATTAGAATATTAAATTTTTCTAATGTCATTCAGGAGATGAATAAATGGGTAAGGAGGCCCATAAATTTCAGAAATAAGGATAAAATCCCTCCTAGTGTGAAAGGGGATCATAATTCCAGCTGGATTTTACACTCTCATGTGTGAACAGGGACATTTTGCATGTGGACAAAGTCAAGTTTGACCAAGTCAACAACATAAATGTAGGAGGAGTCGATCAACAAATAAAATAGCTCAATGTGAATGAGGTTCATCTTAGATAGCTATATGTGAGCTGGATTGACTACCCTTAGGTGTGAAAAGGGCTGAAGCAGGTTGAAGAGGTCAACCTTGACCAAATCAAACAACGCAGTTTAGAGGAGAGGCTCTAATGAAGGCACAACACAGCTTTGGAGGGAGATTGTTTGTGTGATGGTGGAAACCCTATTGAGTGGGACCAAAGGTGAGAATACTCACTTAGTTTATAAGGAATAGGATGGCAGCCATTTTGGGTTAGCTTATGAATTATATTTTTATGTCTGCTTAGACTTTTTGCTCTCTTTAGTTGTTTAGCTAAGATTGCCGGTGCTGTTTAGCACTAACGTATTCCTATTTAGGAATTCCTTCTCTTCCCTTTGAGTAGCTCTTAGGAGAGACCTGATATGTATTTCCACACATCTGGCATTGGTGCCAAGCTTCAGTCTTCATTTTCAGCGCAGTTTCTGGAGGAGGTTGTGTTGAGTTGCAGGGTGTTGCAGTGGAGGGTTGAGAAACCCACTTTCTGAGATGGTTTTGCATAGGAGGGAGGTTTCCTTCTATTGGAGGATCATTTTGGAGGGTTCATAAGCTTATTTCAGACCTTTGGCAGTAGGCCAACGTATTATCATCACCTACAACATTATTCTAGTTTTGGAATTGCGTTATTTCTGGAGGGCAGTTTCACCAGTGTCTTTTGTGGCTCTTTTGGGGAGTTTTCCTGTGATCTGAGGGTTGATTCCTCCATGGGGGAAGACATTTGATAAGATATGCATGAGATATATATTATTATAGCCTTCCATACTCCTATGCTTTATTTTTCAGTGATTATTCAGTCATATTTCTGAATATCACCATTTGTATTTAGGGTGTATTCCTAGAAACCCTTCCTGGGTTCTCTAGATTTTGTATAAAGGAGACTAGATATCATTTTTCTGAGCCATATTTTTCAATATAATTTCAGATATATTTTTCTATGCTATTCACGTGTACATATCCTTATTAGACTATGCAGTCTCTTTTATGCAAAAATTTATGTGTTGCGGTGTTTGGGGTTTTAGCCTTTTTTAGCTAGCGCAGGTGTGGGAGGTATGCTTAACCCACCTAGTTAGATTTTTTTCAAATCTATTATTGGATTTAGGTTGTGTATTGTCTGATATAAAGTATCCAAGATTTAATTTTGTAATTAATGGCATATATTTCTGAAAATGTTTTTTTTATGCATCCATGGTTGAGCAGTCCCTATTTGGGGATATTACAAGTTTCCAGCAACTGTTGATGGTGATTTGTTCTTCCTGTGCCATTTTGTGTCCCTTATTATTTGAATTTAGTGAATTAATGTAGCATCTGGTCTCTTCATTACATCTGTAAGAGTTAAATAACTTAATTTGCGCTCCTTCACTCCAACTACTCTCCCTTCATAAACTCTCTTTGGAACTTAAAAGTAATAGATTTTGTGCGTAAAACATATTATTTCGAGTTTCTTCTCTCTCCATAAATTCATTCTATGATTTAGAGTGGTAGATTTTGTGTTACAACATACCATTTTTAATTTCTTCTACAGTTCTTCTTTTCCATTCAGATATCAACAATTAATGGCATTGTAGAGTATTTCATTATACTGGGTTGTTAAGGGTTTTAAAGAATTAGTTTCCAAAGGGATTGAACAAATACCAACTAACATAATTACTTTGTGACACACTTTCAAAAATTTCTTAAGCATTGATTCCTTTCCACAGCCAAGGAATTTCCTCTTAAGATACAACATTTTCTGGCATCGTTTCTGGGACGAAGAAACAAATTTTATTTTCCTTGGGTTTTCACATTATTTATTTTGGTTGTTTAGTGAGGAGGAAATATTTGGATATGTTTGTTATTTTCAAAATTCTGGCTTTCAAAAGGCCTCACATGAGGTCATATACCTCACAGTAGTTATTCCCTGCTTTGCCAGATCTAGAATGATTGGTTCCTAAAAATGATCAGAAACTTGAAACTCCTTCAACACCTAATCCTAAGTTGTCTTCTACTGACAATAGTTCTAGTAATACTTTGTTTGAAGATATTTCTAGAATAATTCCTTCCTTGGAACAAGATTCACCATTCACACCACTTTATTTTCAAGAACCTAATGTGGAAGAACACTCCTTTGAGTATTTTTCTTTTACTTTGACTCATGCTCAACAAACTCTAGTTGCTAGTCCCTTTGTTATTGTCCATCATCCTATCCCCATATCAGTTTTGCCTCCACCTTCGTTCATTTTCAGAACAGGTCCGTTGACTACATCTAACCAAGGAGCAGTCAATCGAGGTGCAAACATAACAGCTCCAACCTTTTGTTGAACATATATTCTCTACTTAACCTTCCTCAACCAATGTATGCAATGCCTCAAGAGAATCTTAAATTACTCCCACGTTTTACTGGAAAAGATGAAATAAATGCAGAACAACACTTGACTTTGTTTTGTAATTTTGTTGAAAATTAGAATGTAGAACATGTTGATGTTTTAATGAGGCTCTTTGTTCAATCTCTAGATAGAGAGGCTAGGAAGTGGTTTAAGGGATTTCCAGATAATTCTATTAATACATGGGAAGAACTAGAAAATCAATTCACTCAGAGATGGGGTGAAAAGAGGGATCATGGATATTCACTAATGGAATTCAATGCAATCAAAAGAAAATCAGATGAAAATATATCATATTTTATTAAAAGATTGAATAAGTTTCATAAGAATTTTCATGTAGAAATGAAGCCCCCTCTGTTTCGAGCAAAGGTGGTTTTTGTTGGGAATTTTGGAGCCGATTTTAGTTTCACACTTAGAGAAAGGAAATCCCCTACTCTAGAGTAGATAAAGAAATATTCTTTAGAGATTGAAGCTAATATGATTCTAGCTAGGAAGGAAAAAGAGAAACTGCCAATCCGAGAGAGGGGGAAAGCAAAAGAAGAATCATCACAAGATCTAAGAATTGAAGATACGAAAAAGGTGATGAAAATTTTGAAAAATAAGCTAGCTAAGATGGAATTGGAAAATAAAAACTTCCAAAGACAAGTAGAAAAAAACTGAGGGGGGTTCAACCCTCAATTTAGAATACATCCCTTGCAAATTTTGTAGAGGGAAAGAAGAGATCAAGACCAGGTTCAAGCACCGTTGTATATATAAGCAACACCCAGACAACCAACAGAAGATGACCAAAGGGAGGCCAAGGATCAAGTATCTGCTATATATACAATAAGAGAGGATGAAGAGGAATATTGTGAGGGAGAATATGTTGAAGATAAATTATCTTTCGGTCAAGATGAAATGGATCAATACTATAAGAAATTCACAGATTTCATGCAATCTGAGTTACATAAAAAGTATGACTTAAGGTCTAGAAAGAGATCTATAGTGCCGAATGATTAAGGTGAACAATAAGGTTCCATTCCTCCTCCAATGGCGACTCCACAAAAAAATGACATTGTGAAACAGGTCAGTAATGGGAAACAACATATATATTCACTTAATAGAACAAATGTTCAGCATGGTGAATCTTCCTAGAACAAATTAGTTGACAATAATATTTTGGAGAGATTTGTTCTTGTACCCAAACAAGAGGCAAATTATAGAAGGAGTGAAGAAGAACCTGAAAAGAATTTTAAGAAAACTCATGCTTTCAGTTTGGCAAAAGAGTTTGATAAGGTTAAAATTTTGGTACATCTTCTAGAACTAGCTAAAATACGAGCTTACGAGAAAGAAATTTCAAAATTTATTAATCTCACATAGATCAAAGATATAAGTGACACGGTGAACTTACAAGAAGAAAAGACAGTGGTCACCTTTGGTCCTCATGTACAAGAAGTAAATCCTTCTATTCCACCCTTCTATATTTCTTTGTTGCTTCATGATTTTACTCTATATAATTTCGTGATGGACTCAAGAGCATCCCATAATCTCATGCCATTGTCTATTATGAAGGAACTAAACTTGCATATTACCAAAACTTATAGGGATATGTATTCATTTGATTCCAAAAGGGTGAAATGTGTTGGGTTAATTAAATATGTAGCAGTTTCGTTGGCACAAGTATTAGCCAAGAGCATAGTCATGGATGTAGTGGTTCCTAACATTCCAGCTAGGTTTGAAATGCTCCTGTCAAGGTCTTAGGGAGAAAAGTTGGGAGGTGTTCTAAAATCAGATTTCAATTAAGCTATCATTCCTGTTCTTAATGGGGGAGAAAGGAGATTGTATAGGGAAACAAGTTTTGTGAATACCACCTCCAAGAAAGATGCAAAAAATTCCCCCATTTATAGTCAAGAAACATAAGATCTTTCTTGTTTCATGCTGCATAAATTTAAACATATTTAAAAAAAATTGTTCTTTCTTTAAGACATCTAATACTCGCTTGACATGCATGGCATGTTCTTCATGGGACTTGCTGAAAATTGATATGTCATCTAAGTAGACGATCACAAAATCATCTATAAAAGGCCTTAAAACATCATTCATTACTCGCAAGAATGTATCAAGAGCATTACAAAGCCCTAAGGGTATAACCAACCATTCAAACAAATCTTGTTTGTTTTGAATGTTGTCTTCCATATGTATCCTTCAGCGATCCTAAGCTGATGATAGCCACTCCTCAAGTCAAAATTAGTGAAATAAAAAATATCTTTCAATTGATCAAGTAAATCACTGATTCTATGAATAGGGTAACAATTACTTACCACAATATTCTTCAATGCATAAAATTCCACACACATGCACCATGTATCGTCCTTCTTTTGCACTAAAATAATAGGTGACCCACATAGCGATGTGCTTGGTCGGATGATCCCTTTATCAAGAAACTCTTGGATTTGTTTCTTAATTTCTGCATTTTCCATCACTGACATCTTTTACATGCTAAATTTAGGAAGAGGAAAATATTGTTGTGATTGGATCTCACGTTGGATTCCTCTTTTAGGAGGAAATAATTTTGGCTCTAATACATATTATCATATTGGTTAAAAAAATCAACCAAATCAAATTTCAATTTTGTATCACATCCTTGAAAGGCTTCATCCTCAACATCATTCTTGGGTTTTATCATCAAAAGTACAAAATTCCTGCTAGAATTAACAAGGCTCTTCATTTGTCCAACATTCACAAGTGCAATATTTAATTTCTTGCGATGTGCTCTAACAATGTACTCAATACCATCTTTAAACAAATGATACTTTTTTTCATGGCGATGAAATATAACTCTCCCGCCATAAATATATGGGCTTACCAAAACAATACGACATATGTCTAACGGCACTACATCAAGTTCTACTCCATCAATGAAGTTTGTAGTAATGGAGAATTTTAGTTTGCATTTTCTAGTTAGTTGTAACTTTGCATTGTTAGATACCCAACCTTAAGGATAAGGTTTAGGATGAGTAATGGTTTCTAAATTCAATTTAATGACAATGTTTTCAGAAATCAGGTTTTCTTGTGAGCCACTATGAAATAGAGTATCTATTTTGTTATGTTTTGAGATAACTATACTATGGAAAATCTCAATTATTTCTTTTTCATTTTGAGTTTAATTTAGTTTATTTGAAGAAATAGTACTTGCAATGTATTCCTTACCTTTCAATCCCATAGTTGTGACCTTTGTTTCATCTCCTGAATCAGATCCTAAATCATGTTATGTAATTGCAACTGCCTTTTGTTTTCCTTCGTTATTAAACATTTTGCGTCTCATCTCAGGATGAAGTTTCTAGTAGTGATCTTCATCGTGTCCTCCCTTTGAACAATGTTTTCATGTGAGTTTTTCTCCCTCATTCTTAATGGAAACATCTTTCTTCCCTTTTCCTTTGAATTTCCCCTTTCCTTTGTCTCCACCCTTAAATGGCCTTTTGTTTCTCCCTTGTGGAACATTCTTTCCCCTTGCTTCTAGACGTGTTTCCTATACACAAACCTCATCTAAATTTGTAGGGTTAAACATGATAATAGTGTGTCTAAAGTATCTATGTAAACCTCCAATGTATGTGAGCAAAGTGTCTTTAGAGGATAAATCTACAGCCAATAGCAATGCTCTCCTTCTAAACCCTTGGGTATAACTTTGCACATTTTTACCCTTTAATTACCTAATTTTTTTCCAATCCATTATATGTTTATGCTTGTATGCTAAAGGATAGAATTATCCTCTTAATTCAGCCGCAAAATCATTCCAAGAAGTTATGATCTTACCTCTTTTCTTTATATCATATTATATTTTGGCTTCCCACCAAATGAGTGTTGCACTTTCCAACCTTAATGAAGTAAGTTGAATATTTGTCTCATCGTATTTGATCCTTTATATCCCGCAATACACTTTAATATGATAAATGAAATTATCTAATTTCTCATCATTTACCTCTGCATTATACATAGGCAATTCAAACTTTATGTCAAGTTTTAAAAATGGGTTTTTACCATGTCCCTTTGGAGAATGTGGAGGTGTTTGTGAAGGGGTTGATGTAGAAGATGAAGGTTAGGAGAAAGTTAGATTTAAAGGTGGTTTATCACCATCCCTTCCATTCCATTTTGGAGGCTTGTCTCCATTTCCTCCATTTCCCTTTGGAGGATTTGAGCTCTCACCTTGCAACCTTGAATTTATTTCCTCATTCAGAACTTCACCATCTCAGTCATGTAAAATAATGTTTTCCTGAAAACCTTCTCATCCTAAGTCCTATTATCAGGCTCTCCTTCATGTGACATGACTGGTGAGGCCTTTGGTGAAACTTGTGGTGGAGATTGTGGAAAATGTGCTCTCCTTGAACTAGCTTGAGGAATTTCTCCCACAAGTTTTCATTATCCGCCTTTAAGCTTCAACCTTGTAAGCATCAGAAACACTTGCAACATAATTAAACCCTATATACAACCAAAGAACCGAAGCTCTGATACCAACATGATTTGTTTATGAAAACTTGAAGGTTTTTGATAAAAATTGCGTGTGAAATTATTAGGCTTTTTATGTCATTATGTAAGTTAAATTAGCACATAAATTGTGATTTTAAACTAAATTTTGCAAAAAATAACAGAGACAATAATACCATAATAGAAACAGAAGACAAAAAATGATTAAGGAGTTCACCCCTCTAGGGCTACATCTCCTGGTTCAGCTTCCAATGTTGGTCCTCTTTCATTATGTTCAAAACATATGTGTTTACATAAACTTGCAGTGATGAAAATGAAAAATAATGTCTCTAATGGCTCCATAACAATCAAAAACCCCTAATTGGGCTCTTTCTGCACTAAAAAAGCTAAAAAAATAATTGAGTTATGCTCTAGAATAATTTTCCTGCTAACTGTGCTACAATTCGCACCCACCTGCAATCCATCCTACAAATTCTGCACTTTTTGGCCACCTGGAGTGACAAATTTTCCCCATGTCAGCAAGTTTCGCATCGGTTCGGGTGAAAATTTTTGAACCCTTTAAATTCCTAGTGAGCCTCATGAACCTATCATAAAGGGCCAAGTGGTACGATACTAGCTATTGAATGTGGTTCATTTAAATGAATCATTCCATTCGGTTAACTCTGCTTGCAAACTACAGTTGGTAGTGGACTATGGTTAACACTCATCGGTTAAAATTTAAAATCCACCCCATAAAACATAACCCAACCCAAGATTCATTACTAGGATTGCACTGTGGTGTGGGTTATGGTTCCTGTTGGATTAACATTTGATTGTCAATGAACTCCACACCAACAAGAATTAAACCAAACCCTGAGACTTGACTGTGGTATATACTATGGTTTCTTGTTATATGGGTTCCAGTACTTCCAATTTCAAATTTATATTAGACCATATGGTTGGTGTTATTCCATGGTTTTGATCCAGGGCTTAACCTCACGCCCTTGGCTTCCCATCTGTAGTCTCTTGGCGTTAGGTAGACCGAGGGCCAGGGGTTAACCCCAACCTTGACCCCCAATGTGAAACACACTAAATCTTAAATAAGGGTTGTGCGCCATACATAATAAGGAACAATGGTGGTAAAGTGGTGGAGCATTGTGAGGCCGTTTGGTAGGTTGTGTGCTTGAATCCCCGAAGGCGGTTCACAGATATACCAAAATTTTATGACAATATGAAGAGGCCACGTGGATGCCAGTCATTGGCCCATATGGCCTTCCACCATTGGTCAATCCTTCAACCAATAAAAAAACACAATAACTCGACCAACCGAATGAAGTCACTTGTCAAAAAATGAATGGCCAAGAACAATACAATCACCTTTCCCAATCACATTCCTAGTTAGCGTATGGACTGCTGACTAAGCATACCTGCAACTCAATTTTTAAAATTTTAGTTTTTTGAAAAAATGGTCAGAATGTGATATCGAGAGCATATGGTATCGGTTTTGAGTGAAACGATTTGTGTTGGATTCATAGTGATGATTTATTCATTTTGGAACCATTTTTTGAACTTTTTAACACTTTTAATTTTGATAATTTTACCGATCCATTGGATCAATGCATGCATACATGGCTACATAAAAATGTTTCACGAAAATTTTGTGGAGTGGGTTGTCTATATAATTTAAATCCACATATGAGGTGTGGGGTAAGATGAGTAGTTCCATGTGAAAATTATCAATAATATTTCAATTATGATGGTGCTTGTTTGTAATACATCACTTACAGAAAGATATCAAAATTATTTATGGGTGAGATCTTCACAACTTGGCCTCTAGTTGTAAATATTTTACTGGATACCTCTAATATCAGATGCCTCATTTTTTAACAACATTTTCATCCTTGTATTTTTTTATTTTTTTTGGATATGCTTTTGAAACAAGGGGTGTATGTGTTGGAAAGGAAGAGGAGGCAAGGCATAATAATAACACAAATAATTCACACAAACATATGAGTGGCAGCTCTTCTATTGATCACACAAATGTGATTGATTACATTGAACCCGGTGAGGGGTATTTATACTTTTCCAACTAGCGACTCATATAATATAACTTGACATGCAACCACACACTAAATTCGACTATCACTTAACTCGACTTGACTCAATACTGTGTTAATTGACTCTCTAATTCTAGTCAGATTCTTCATGCGAGAGTAATTAGTTATTTTAGCACTCCCCCTTAATTAAGATTACTAAACTAAGACATGACTCATGAAAATTCAAATATGTTTGTTGGTCTATGTCTCAGCTAGGCTTACAACACCCAAGTTTTCTCTATGAAACTCAAACACATATTTTGCTAATGAATTGGTAAATATATTAGCCAGTTGGTCACTAGATTTACAAGGCTTCAAGTGAACTTCTCCATTGCTCACAAGTTCTCTAATAAAGTGATATCTAGTATCAATATGCTTGCTCTTTTGTTGAAACACGTTATTATTGAATAATGCAATCACTGAGGTTTTGTCACAATATATCATTGTTGACCCTTGTTTTTTATGCTTGAGTTCATAAAATAATCTTCTTAACCACACTGCTTGACATGTTGTTGATGTTACTACTACATATTTTTCTTATGCTGATGATAGTGTCACAATACGTTGCTTCTTATATTCCCATGAAATCACACCTGAACCAAGATGGAACAAATAACCAAAATTTATCTTCTCTAAAATACTTGCAAAATCATTATCTGTATATCCAATAAAATCCTTTTTTCTGTACTTTCATACATTATGAAACAACCTCTATTTCCTACTATGTATCTTAGAATTATTTTTCCTACTCTCCAATGTGTGTCTTTTGGGGTCTCCATAAATCTGGAAATCAAACTCACTCCTTGCATAATATCTGGTCTTGTAGCTGTGAGATAAATGAGGTTTGCAACTAATATTTTGAATAGAGTTGGATTGAAATATGATCCTTCATCATCCTTGCTTAACGTTGTATATGTTGCAACTAGTGCAGGAGCAATTTTTCAATTATCCATCCAGAATATTTTCAGCAAATCTCTAGCATATTAATTTTGGAAAATACAAATTCCTTTTTTAGATTGCTGAACTTTTATGCCAAGAAAATATTTCATGAGATCAATATCTGTCATCTCAAAATATTTCATCATGATTGCTTTAAATTCATCTAACTCAAGATCACCTACAAAAATCATGTCATCAACATATAAGAAAAAAATTAAAATTTTTCCATGCTCATTTACCTTTGTGTACAAGGTAGGCTCAATGTTGCTTTTGAAAATCCATTCTTTATTATGTAGCTATCAATTCTACTATACAAAGCTCTAGGTGCTTTATTGAGTCCATAGAGCACTTTCTTGAACTTGTAAACTTTATTTTCTTTACCTTCAACTTCATAGCCTAGAGGTTACTGCACATAAATTTCTTCTTCTAGAATTCCATTCATGAAGGTTGATTTCACATCCATATGATATAATTTCCACTTTTTTTGAGTTTTTATGGCTAGAACTTCTCTTACAATATCCAATATTTCTACCAGAGCAAGCCTTTCTCCAAAATATATTACAAGTTTTTGTGAGGATCCTTTTTCTACAAGTCTTCATTTAAATATGTCAATTTCATCTTTCTCATTCAACTTTTTCTTGTACACCCACTTCACATCAATGAGATTTTTGTCTCTTGTAAAATCAACCAAATCCCATTTATCATTCTTTTCAATAGCTTCAATGTATTCATCCATGGCTTGCACCCAATTTTCATCTCTGATTGCTTCTTCAAATGAAGAAGGTTGGAATGAAAACAATACAATTTTTTAACCAACATCTAAATCATCATAAATATCTTTCAGAATTCTCATCTTTCTCTTGCCATTGCTTGATTCATCACCTAATTGGCTGCTATGAGAATTATGGCCTGTTAATCTTCTTGAAGATCCATGTTGCTTAGAAAATCTTGGAGTTCTTACTGGTGTTTTCTCTTGTGATTATTGTTTCTCCTTCTCTGCTACATCATATTCTTCCATCAGTGGTGCTTGTGCATCAATTGTTTTGTCTATTGGCCCATTCCATGACTCTTTTTATTTGAACACAACATATCTGTTAATTATGGTCTTCTTGGTGACATGGTTATATAGTTTAAAAGATTTTGACTGCACACTATAACAAGTAAATATGCATTTTTCACTTTTATCATCCAATTTACCTCTTAGCTCCTTAGGAACATGTACATACGCTATACATCCACACACTTTGAGATGAGAAACACTACAAGACATACCTAACCATGCTTCTTCTGGTACTATGTTCATCACACTCTTTGTAGGATATTTTTTTATCACATAAACATCACATGCAATCGCTTCTTCGCAATACTCATTATACAAGTTTCTTCCTTTCAACATGCTCTTTTCCATGTTCATAATTGTCTTGTTCTTTCTCTTTGCTACACCATTCTATCACGGTGTGTACCTGATTGTAAATTTCCTTCTACTTCCATATTGTTTGCAGTAATCATGGAATGCCTTTGAATCATATTATCCACCACGATATGACCTCAATACCTTGATCTGTCGATCATGTTGGTTCTCTGCTAAGGCTTTGAATTCTTTGAATTTCAGAATTTTTTTTGAATTTTTCTTCAGGAAGTAAACCCAAGTATTTCTGCTATATTCATCAATAAAAGTGAGGAAGTAACAACTTCTGCTAATCGATATTGACCTTATAGGTCCACACAAGTTTGTATGAACCAGCTCAAGTGGATGTTTTTCTTTGTATACAACTCCCTTTGGAAAACTCTCATGGTGTTGCTTTCTGAACATGAAATACTCACAAATACTAGTAGGTTCTTTGATGGGAGGTAACCCTCTAATTGTCTATTTTTGTTGTAACAATATTACACTAGAAAAGTGTAAGTGTCCAAACCGAAAGTGCCATAACTAATAATCATTATAACATGAAACTATAAATGAACTAACCTAATCACTGTAATTCATAATTAGAGGAAAGAGTTTGTTCCTCGTCATATGCACCTTTGTTATCTGTTTCTTTTTTCATAAATAATTCAATATTTCCCTTAAAGGATAACTATGTATCATTTCTGCATCAATTGACCAACACTTATTACATTATGTTTGAGACCAGGGACATAATATGCCTCTGAGATTGTCTTTGGCTCCCCCTGGTTGTTCATAATGTTGACTAGTCCTTTGCCATCTACATCCACATTATTGTAAATGATCCAAATAGAAAATCACATCCACTCATGGTATTCATCTACCCATGGTATTATAAGTGGCATCCACCCATGGTATTCATCCACCCAGGGAATTTACCCATGGTATTTTAAGTGGAATCCACCCAAGGTATTCATCCACCCATGGTATTCATTCACCCATGGCATTTACCCACCCATGGAATTTTCCTATAGTATTGTAACAAAAAAAGGCTATAAGTAAAAAGTTGCATTTTGTAAAAGGATAGATTGTCGACTAAAATGTATATTTTACAATTACTCTCTCTCTCTCTCTCTCTATATATATATATATATATATTTGGTTTTTTTTACTATGTGTTCTCTCCTCTCTTTTTTTCCATTTCAAATTTTCAGATCTTGGAGGCCTCCCCCCAAGATCGTAATTAGTGGTATCCGAGAATGATGGATTTACGCATATTTCAGTTTCAAAATTTTGTATCAATCTTCAAAAATCTTAATGCATGTGCTACGACCTCCACAAAGAACTTTTTTGGGCAAAGTTGGAAGTTGTTTTTTCATTTTTTTGCAAGAATTTTTTGGGCAACGCATTTTCAGATCATATATGAAACTTATTGTGAAAATTTGACCCAAAAAAAATAACATATATGGATTCCTTGTGAAAAAAATCCCAAATTAAAAAAAAAATCGGCCAAATTAGAGTCCGGATGAGGAAGATATTGTTGATTTAAAACCAGTTGTGTTGCATATATTTTTCTGACAATCATTCATGGATGGCAACTCTCCTATCATTTTTGTAGTTTTTATATAGAATTTCAGAAAATTGATTGCAAATATGAGCTACTCTTCAAAAATAACCCAATTTTAAAAACAAATTGGTCGAATCGGATTTTAGATGAGAGAGATATCACTAATTTAAAATCGGTTATTTTTTCAGAACTTTTGTGACAACGGGAAAATTTCAGCACAAATTTGAAATATTTGGAGAAAAATTTATAAAAAAAATAAAAAAAATAGCATATCTAGATTTCTTGTAAAAAGGACCCAAATTCGAAAAAAAAATCACCCGAATCAGAGTACAGATGAGGAAGATATCGTTGATTTAAAATCAACTTCGTTGTAGATATTTTTTTGACAAGAATTTGTGTATGGCGGCTCTCCTACCATTTCTGCATATTTTGTTCCGAATTTTAGAAAAATGATTGCAGATATGAGCTCTTCTTCAAAAATAACCCATTTTCAAAAAAAATTGGTCGAATCGGAGTTTGAATGAGGGAGATATCACTAATTTAAAATCAATTATTTTTCAGAACTTTTGTAATGAAGGGACAATTACAGCGCAAATTTGAGTTTCCATAGTGTTAAGATCGAGATTTCAATCAAATGGGAAGATGAAGAATGATCATTCTATTTCTAAAAAAAAATTATAATAAAGATTCTGAGTAATATTGACCAAGTTATGCCCATTTTAAATTCTTTTTTATATTAGGAGTAACATTCAGAGTGGGTTCCCTTTGGAGATGTTCCCTCCCACCTCACTTTAGTAGGCACCTGCTTCACATTCATCGGTTTCAACATAGCGACATCCAGCCTAGGTTATTTGGAGATGTACCCTCCCACCCGAGTATATGTAGGCACCTACTACTTAATCAACAATCAACATTATGGTTATGGGTCAACAGCACAAATTCCTTGTCATCAAAGTATATTTGCTAGGTCGTGAGTCTCAGAATTGGTCACAAACATTACACAGTATCTCTTTCCTCGAATATTTGTCTGTCATGGTAATGGGTCATCCACAAACCCACGCTTCATTGAAGTCCATTTTCTAGGTCGAGTACTATCAGTATCATAGTTGGTCACAAATATTACAATGGTATCTCTATCCTTTGATATTTTTTCATCATGGTTATGGGTTAACCACGCAAAAGCCTTCTCTTCAGTGGCTCTTCATATTCAACAATGGCTTCTCAGGAGGAAAATTCACGCAATGGGGACCAGTTCTTCTTAAAGAGCGAGGAATGATTTGAATGGAAAATGGCAATTACCCACAGTATTTTTCCACCCATGGAATTCACCCATGGTATTGTAAGTGGCATCCACCCATGTATTCATCCACCCAAGGAATTTACCCATGGTATTGTAAGTGGTATCAACCCATGGAATTCTTTAACCCATGCTATTGTAAGTGATATATACCCATGGTATTCATTCACCCATGGTATTTACCTATCCATGGAGTTTACCTATGGTATTGTAACAAAAAAATGTTATAAGTAACAAATCACATTTTGTAAAAGGACAGATGGTCCACCATGAAGTATCTTTTACAATTATTCTCTACTTTAATATAAAGAAAAAACTTTTGGTTTTGTTTACTGTGTGTTCTATCCTTTTTTTTTCTTTTCTGGCATTTCAATTTTTCAGATATTAGGGGCCTCCCCCCCCGCAAGATCCATTTCAAATTTTTAGATCTTTGGGGCCTCCCCCCAAGATCTGTATTAGTCAGTCCCCAAATTTACCTCTATCTTCACAAATGTATCCAAATTTGCAACCAAATTAAATTTTCCTATCATGTGGTTACTGCAACCACTTTCTAATGTCTATACATTATTAGAAGGTTCGTGCATGGTATGAAAATCTAGGAACATGGAGTTAGTATTCTCTATAGTGACATTAGCTCTCTAGTTTTGTTGATCAACTATCTTCTTCCTGAAATCACGAGTATAGTAACCAAATGTATTGTAATAATAAATCTCACCTTTGATTTGTCAACTCTTTGATTATTTTTGAAGCTTCTGCTATTGCTTCCACTTTCATGTTCATGGTCTTCTCAGCCACTCTCTGACCACCATGTCTTCCACCTCGTCCTCTGCCTCTCGATTTACTTATTATAAAGGGAGAGGAGACAAGCCAAAATAATAGCACAAATTCACACATAAAACACATGATTTGTGGCTCTTCCATTGATCACACAAACTTGATTAATTACAATGAACCCGATGAGGGAAATTTATACTTTTCCAACTAGCCACTCACATAATATAACTTGACATGCAACCACACACTAAATTTGACTATCACTTAACTCGACTTAACTCAACACTGTGTTAACTTACTCTCTAATTTTAGTCAACTTCTTCATGTAGGAGTAATTATCTATTTTAACTGTATGGGATATTTGTGGATGTGGTGTTCATATCTAAAGAATCAATTAAGATTTGGGGTCCAGAATCAATATGAGTAGAAAAAATATTGAAAAAAAAAACCAAGGTGGAGTAGCAATCAAGAAGTTTATATGAGTAAGTTTGATTTAAAAATTTTATGGATTTGGGTTTAATAATAAATGAAAGATGGATTTGATAGGAAGATAAAGTGGATGTGGAGTGTGGTATATTTCATTGTGCGGAGTGCAGAGGTGTGAAAGAAACATAATGAAATATTCCTCCACGCTATGCATGATGAATGTCAATAAAATTAATAAATAACATTTAAAAATATAATCTTAAAAGCATAATGAAATCATCCTCCACACTCTTCATAAATAATTTCTAAAACTAATAGACCACATGAACTTAATTGATAAATAACATTTAAAAGAATAATTTTAAAAAATCATAAAATTAATTTTTCTACATATATCTCAAAGTGAAATAGAATTAAACATTAATGCATAATATAAATTTCTATCGATAAGGAAAATAACAACATTTATAATCATCCATCCTTCAAATATAAGGGAGGTTCCAACTAGTGTTTCTCAATGTTTGAAACAAGGAAAGTTGCCTCAAAAGCCATACACATTAACAAAGCAACCATAAAATATATTTGTCATTTTTCAACTAAATCTCTCATGAATAATGAAAAATTCATTATATGGGTTCATGGTAATCTCATGATGCAATTACAATAAACACATCTGCTATTCCCTCCGAAACAAATCGCTCAGAACTCAGCACAAATTTCTTTGTTGCAAATATGCTCAGCCAAAAGAAATTGTATTTTGCAAATACACCCAACCTGTACGTTTGGGGAAATATCATTCTTATTTAACAATGTCACTAATTATTAAATAATAATTACAATGTTAAATCTAAAAAACAACTAATGTCTAATCCATTTAGAATAGTAAAATATAGTAATTTGACTTTCAAATTTATGTTTTCCTGTATATTTAGGAAAACATAATTCTTATTTAATAATGTCACTAATTGTTAAATAATAATGGTAATTTTCAATATTAAAAATGATTAATGTCTTATACATTTAGAATGGTAAAATTTGGAAATTTGATTTTCATTTTTTTTTTTTTATATCATGGTATTTTCACTACAACATAAAGGGGGTTTTAAGACAATATTGAAGACAATTTTTGGGTAAATTGTCTTAATTTGAGACAAAAGAAAACTTGTGTATTGTCTTAAATATTTCCTTTAAGCAGATGTCTCAAATTAAGTCGTCTTAAAATTAAATTTTCTTAAAATATTGTCTCTCTAAAGACAATATATAACACAAACAATTTTGTCTCTCTAGAGACAATTTCATTTTTTTCTCTCCATAGAAAATAGTGGCACTACAACACTAAGGGGGGTTTTAAGACAATTTTTGGGTAAATTGTCTTAACTTGAGACATTTTCATTTTTGTCTCTCCAAAGACAATAGTTGGAATTAAAAACATATTGTCTTTATGGAGACAATGTCTTTAATCCTATCTATTGTCTCTCTAGAGACAATATAAAATAATGAATCCATAAGAATATCTCACCATTAAAATAAATCAATATAAAAATATTTAATTAAAAAAATATACAATATCATTGAATAATTCATGTTAGGGTACATTGGAATCGAACTACTAACCTCTTGCATGGAAGGTGCTCTTCCAATGAGCTAGCACCCTTTAAAGAATTATGTGAGGAGTTATGGAAGTCCTTGAAATTGTAAATAGGCATTGATTTTTAAAAAATGTTCAACACATAATGGCATAATGCTTGTAAAATATATAATCATGCAAGCCCTTATTTTTAACTTAATAAAAAAATAACTCAATGGAGTTAGCTCAGTGTGACAACCTTGTAGTTTGACTTGCATAAAAAGCTAATAATAAACAATAATCTTGTTACACCAGAAGAGCTACATCAGCTTGCTAATAGGCACTAATGACACATATGATGTACAAAACGAGCCATGCCTACATCTTCAACTCATTCAAGACAAATTGGGCACTCTCCTTAGTCACTGCTACTAATTTATTTAACCACTTCTTCAATGTAAGCTTTTGAGGGTATAGAACTAGAATCTCCATTAACCCACATTTGGCTTCCTAGAAGAACAGTTGTGCCCACTTATACATATGAGATAACTGTTGTGTATCACCCCAGTTGTTGATAGAGTGGAAATTAGAACAAATTACATGCCATCTTATTTGAATTAGAACACTATTTTGTATCACCCCAGCTGTTGATAACTTAACAATTAGAACAAATTCTAACATATCACTACTCATAACACAATTAAAAAAAATCTTGATCTTTGGGGTTCAACGTAATTTTTTTCAATAAAAATCATTTTACGAAGAAAATTCTAAATTATAACTTACCCCATGAAAAGAAAAGGGCGTTCACAATTGGCACAACCCCAAAATAAATTCCGTAATAGATGCATAATTGTGAAAAAAATTTCCTTGTTCAACAAATTGATCAAAATGTACTTTTAAACAGAAATAAACACCATAGATTTTTTAATTCAAACCAAAATCACAACAAAAAAATGAATCAAAACTATTATTATATTTCCTTTCCATGGATCAGAGAAGTGTTTGCCTTAGATATTTTATACAAAGTTGCATAAAATTTTCTCTCAGCTTTAGTAACTCACACTCAATCAGTTGTACATTAGTAGGAGGAAGAACAAGAATGGGTTTGAATATTCATGAAAAAATATTAGAAATCACTCAAAGGGACCATACATCAAAAGCCAGATGAAAGCCAAATTCTGCATTCATACCTTCCCTCTTTGTAGTATTTTTTTTATCCTTCACAACGTCAAGGGCCTCAAGTTAGCTTGAAATAATTTCAAACCACGTTCATCACCTTCCTCAAATGGTTTTTAAATTATTTTATACCACCTGGACACCACAAGGTATTGAATAACAAGAAAGTATTAATTTCTTCTGAAAAAAAAAAAACAAAATCTGACAAAGGAAAAAATTGTACATGGTACTGACTATCAGAGCATCTAGTGGGCTGAATTTCACAAAATTTATTTGTGAACCCAAGGTAAATAATTTTATCTTATAGGTTTTAGAATAAATTTACGTTGAAGGGAGAAATATTTCCATAAAAAGGGGCATAAGCAAACTAGCAATGTAGACAATGCTCTTCAAATCATCTAGGTAGCGAAAAACTACAAGGGCATCAACTCATAGGTATTTTTTTCTTTGAAATTCATATCCAAAGAGAATTTTTACACTAAAATGTAAACATGGAAACACATATAGTAAAATATGGAGAAACATAGTGGCAGAAACTTTCAGAGATGGGAAGGAAAACTGAAACTACATTTGACTAGCATCAATTTATGGGTTTTTGTAAGCAAACTTTCAGACATGGGAAGTAAAACTACAACTAAATTTGGGGAGCATCAAGGTATTGGTTGTTGTAAGAAGTACAAAAACCAGAGCTTACAAAACATGAATTAATTGAATGGAGTCTTAACAGATGGCAAATCAAAATCAATTATTGAGGGTCAGAATTTAGATACTCAACTTTATTATCTAGATCTATCTAAAAACTCAAAGAAAATCTCAGAAGACTTAATAAAATTTTTGGATCAAGTCTCACAATGTAATGTTTATTTTAAATAAGTGACTTTTTTCATTTAAAATGAGCAAAGAAACGATGTCCAGCAATGTTATTGCATCAAGGCATTAATACAACTACTATAAGTTCATAAAAAGGTAGATAAAAATGATGCCTAATCAAATTTATTAAAAAATACTACCCAAAAAAATAACAATGATAAATAATAATAAAATGTTGCAACCTTCAAACCATACTCATGAGTCATAATAACATTAAAATAAAAGAAATACAAATCCAACAACCTACAATGTATGTTGTGAATTTATAAATATTGGAATCCTTATTACAACCACAACAAATTTTTAGGTATATATGCATCCCTTGTGCATTGTTGTATTCATTACTTTTCATGACAATTTAGTTAGCGTGTGGTGTCACCAAGTGGTCACTACACCTGTCTAAAGGCAGCCAAGGCAAATTTTAATTGCATCCCATGAACCAAAAACAGGCCATTTGATTATTAGAACATAGTTATCATCCATAAAAAATTTCATATTCTAACTATGAGAATGGTTCCACCGAAAAGTGCCTCAATTGTTTTTCTGAAAACCTTCCATAAGGTAATGAACTACTCCTAATGACATTACAATGGATATTTATGTCAATTGAGCAATATGGTGATTGTGACTTGTTCAAAACACAAAAACTCCTCATTTTCCATCCACCATATTCTTCTAAGAAATTTTTAGGGCCTGGATTAAGAAGTCCAGGAGCCACCTGCTGGCACTCTCCAAGACCCTAAACCCTGACAAAAGGTTTTTTCTATTTTTACTGCAAGAAGAGTTACACTTGATATTGCGTCCCATGGCCCCTGGATCTCTAAGATCACCTTAGTGGTGTTATCTTCATATATGATAGTTTATCACTCAAATAATCTACTCAACTATGTTGTTCTGAGTGGGTTGAATAACCCAACCTGCAAATTTTCAACTATCCAAAAATTGCACAATTTCTAGATTTGATTTTCAGCCATATATGTTCTTCATGCATTGTTATTTACAGATCTATATGTCTTAATCATTTGACATAAGTAAAAGGAAAATTTGTTGAATGATTTAACATTATCATTGAAGAAACCAAGGGTTGGTTTGCAGTTGTTATATTTGTTGTTTCACTGATGTTATAACTGCTGCAAGAGTGAATAAACAGATCTGGTTTATGTGGGATAAGTTGCCCTAAAGGGCTGAAAGTTTTCCAAATAGTTTGGTATCTTTTCTCCTTGGATTGCATAGGGCTGTAAGAAAATGAAATATTGTATCTTTTCCACTGTTGTCTTATACTCTATTTCATAACATCCATAAGACTAAAAATTCACATGGTTGAGATTCAGCAAAACTCTAGTCAAAGAGATGAAATTTCTATTTCGCATTAATTGTCATTTTCCATTCATCTTGAAACTTTAAAACTGATGCCATGCGGCCCGACGATGAATTCCTTGGTAAACAAAACAAATTACTATATATAAATTAGACTGACCTGGTCACTTGAAAAAATTCCCTACATTGTTGACGATTATATTCCACAAAATTCAAACTAGAACTAATCGTCAAATAAGGCATATGCAAGCATTCAGTTATACTGGTAATTAAATAACCTTGCTTCAGTTTTGTTATCTTCATAGATGATATTTTCTCTCCCAAATAATTTTCCCAACTATGTTGTTCTGAGTGGGTTGAATAACCCAACCTGCCTATGCAGTTTCAAGGCTTTCTAGATACCATTTATGTGCCTATTTTGGTCTTATCCGTCAGATTATTTGAAGGAAGTTCTCTGAATTAGGGTTGGGGAAAAATTTATTAAACATCCAATTAGGTACATCAACATCCATAATCCATATTTCATGTGCCAAAGATTTTTCCATAGAATTGAGGATTTCCCCATTATGGTTAGACCTGATGCCCCAACTGATCTATTGATTCTACTCCTCGGCACCAAGCTCAAAATGTCTCTCAAGGTAATAACAAAGGTGTGTTCATGTCACCTGAAAGAAGCAGAACTATTAAACAAAGAAAGTGGCCACTATAACAGTGTCAATTGCTGGCAAGCCTACGGTTTTAGAAAATGGGGAATATTTGAAATGACCCAAGGCTCCTAATATGGGAAATTGGATACAAATTTATAGGCTTAAAGACATGGATTCATCCAAACCTTAAAAGGTAAGAGAATATGGACTACATCACTACCAATCCACAATTATAATGACCTCATGAATGTCAAGAAGGTATGCACACCTGTATAAAATTCGTAGTTCATAACATTAGAATTATGATCCCTAGTTTCCATATTCTATGATTATAGAAGTTAACTATATTTTTACTTCAAATGGTCCTCAATTCTATTTCCAATTTGGTCATATTGTTTCTAGTCATATGGATGCCAAGAGGAAGACTTTCACTTTAGTTTCTACCAGCCTTGCTTCGGTTGTGGGGTGGGGAACAAACCCATTACATATTTTAATGTTCAACCTTGCTAAAATTTATACACCTACTGATGCTAAGGAAAAGCTAATTTCAGAACTGGATGGTTGAGAAGCTGGCCAATTCTCAGTGGCTAGTTTGTAAGAACTCCAACACAGTTGAAATCTAGATGATAATTAAGGTGTGTTTCCTATCATAATTCCCTAGAGATAATAGGTCACTAAGTGTTGAGATCATGACAGATAAACAAGGATCAAATAGAACTAGCAGTGCACCCTAAATCAACAAAAAACATCAAACACGCAAAGATAAGAGAAGATCATGAACAAGAGAAACATCGCATGCAACTAAAGAATTGGGCATAAGAGAGCACTTATCTCCTGATCAAACAATGTATTTGTACAATATTTGTACACACTCTAAGGTGGAACACCCTCCCTAAGAGGATTTATAGGCTCGTTAATCTAGATTTGTCCCAACCACCTAGATATAATATAGTTGGATTTTTGAATTATTTTTGAATATGGCATTGTGACTAGCAACCTTCAACCATAAAACACAATATAGCAACACTACAGGCAACCAAGCACACTTTCAGAAGAAAGGAGTAGTAACGTACATTTAATCACTCTTAAGACATGCATTCCTAGCCAAAGACAATTTTTTGTTAATGCTCTATGCTCCCCTATAGAGACAAAACATGTCCCTAAATCATCACAAGGGGAAAGTAGCTATATGAAACATCTCTGCACAAATAAATGTACATATGAATAAGATAAACATTGAATAATAAATTACTCACTGTACATTCCAGTTTTCCAAGCCTTTATGGAGGAATAGGATTTCCTAAACTATGTTGGGGAAGCATCTGATAACATATGAATAATAGTCAACAGATTAATAGAATACACTAGAGAAAAGATGGTGCTAGAGTATATTTAATTAACCACAAAAAGTTAACTAAATAAGAGTTGAACGTCAGCATCAAAGATTTTGATAAAAAATACAAAACACTGTAGAAAAATTACTCTAAAATATAAAGGAGGCTCCAGCTTACTGCTGAATAGCCAACTAAAGGTTTATTATTGGCATAAAATGGCATAACAACTGGTGGCATATTTACTACTACATCATCAAATCAAAATTGATTAGTTATATTAGTTATTGCAAGGTTGCAAAATATGGAAATGGGAATTTTTAACAAAATCTGACATCCATACTTCTCTAATCAAGCTAAAACGCACATATCCTATCGGGATTATTTTATCAGCAATTTGATCCAAATTTGCAGCTACACAAAAGATTAAACCACAAGTAGTAAAACATCGGCAACTTTGACCTACAAAGGAAAGAGCATATAAATTTAAGGACTAATTACATATCATATTAAATGTAAGACAAAAAATAATGGATGAAAACACAAATTGACTTCAGTACCTCACTTCCATCAACATTCTCCTCTTATTTTAAGGTTTCCAACCTATCTTTTGGATGGTGGAGCTTGCATTTTGAACCAAAATTGCAAATGCTAGTTTTCATATAGTACTGATTCAATAAGATGAAAATCAACAACCCAAAAAAAATATAACTTAAACAACATCAAAAGAAATAAAAAATTATAAACAAAAGCTAAATTACAACAATATCAGAAGGATGTCAACTAAGATAAAATGTTAAAATTTGAAACTAGGGCCAAATTCCACTATGGTCTGCTCAGTTGATGGAGATAATAATCTCACAGAATTCCTCTTCTCGAGATAACCAAAATCGATATAAATATTGTCTAATCTGGACAAGGAAAAGTATTCATTAACTCAAATGAAATTGCATAAGGCATAACCTTATTTAGGTGAGAAAAATTGAAAATTGAAAATTTGAATTTCCTTCCAAGAGTAATCAAGTCGGCCTACGCAAGAAGGATATAAATAACCTATCCTTGGCTCATCAATACTCATTATTCTTGTCTCTGAAGTAGCTGCAGAAGAAGTTGATTTCCAGCAAAGGATATCGAGCCAACATTGGGTTCTATTTAGTCATTTCCAAGGGACGAGTTCCAAAGGATGGAGGACAAGGTTGTTTAAGGCATTTTTATGATTTTTTTTAGGCATTTTATCTCCTTCATCTCTGAAGCTTCTAGCCATAGGTGTTAAGGCATGTATTGTTATGAAACCCTCCTTTATCAAGATGAGTTCTACAGGCAGAAGGACGATATTGTTGGAAGCCTAATCTGGGTCATTTGAGTCAGATTATCCTCTTCTTTTTAACCGTAGTCATGCATTAGAGTCTTCTAGGTTTCGATCTATGTTTTATGGTGTTTGAGAATCTTGATTGAGCTGTTTTCATATCTAGTAAGAGCGTGTTGGATGAAGATTATTGCAATGTTGGAATATGTGCCCTAACTAGGATAGAAATCTTCATCAAACTGGATCCATCATCATCAATAGTGAAGGCCACACAAATAATCTGGTCTGATTATCCTTTTAAGGCTTAATTTTTTTTAATTTATATGATCACTGATTAAAGCAAGGGTTTTTGACAGCTGAAGATAGAACTGAGGATTTGATGGGTTACTTCTTTGTGATTTGGATAAGTGGCATTTAACGCAAGTCAACTTTGACTCTATAATTGGACTCTCTCTCTCACTCTGTTGAATATTTGATACTATGTAAGAAGAATTAATACAGTTTTTACCCATCTTGGGGTTTTTCCCTGGCTTGGGCCAATTTTAGTGTTTTCTTGTCTTGGCTTGTCTTCTGCATATGATTTCTTATGACCTTTCAATAATTACTATCAGTGGATAATAGTTATGTGATTGTTATTGATATAAATGGAATTAATCTTGGGCTCATTAAAGTAATTATTCTAAGAAAATATCATGTTAACCTAAATTAACATGGTATCAGATCTCAGGTGAGGACAAGCCCAAGAAAGAGAAATATCAATCACTTAGAATTTGTCTACAAGTCTCTGTGATCTCCTTCCTCTGGAAAACTGAAGGTTCAGAACAAATGTCATTGAATTCTCGTAGCCTTCAGCTATAATGATGCAGAGGCTAGATCTATGTTTTCAAGTATCATACAAGGTTGAGATTTATGTTTGTCTTACCTACGATCTGAAATTATTCTGAAGTCGAGACCTGTAAGAAAACCGAGTCACAACTAAAATTTCTTTCATGGCTCCTATCAAAAGAAAAAATACAACCCGAATTCAGTAATGGATGAAACGATCATAAATGAGTAGCCACAACTGAGGATTAAGACATGTGGTTTTTCTGAAGAATTAGAGGGCTAGAAAGAGTGGCCAAATACAAAGATTACATATGTAATTGAGCAAGGAAATAAGGTCGCTTCATAAGGCTTCATCACAAGGTGATTCAGATTTATGCAGGAATGCAACAAAATACAGAAATAACCATGAACATAGAAATACAACGAAAATAAGGCTTCATTTCATTAATATCAAATCACAGAAATATGCTTACAAACATGATGGAAATAAAATAGCTAGGGTGTTGGTAGTGAATCTCTGAGAAGAGATGTGGTAGCTACAGACCTCTGAACTGTGTTATAATGAGGCTCGAGGGCCTATTTACTATGGAGAAACAATGGATAACTCTAAACGTCCAAAAACCTAACCCTAGGAGATGAAGCGCCAAAAATATGGGCCCCATTTGGGTAAATTGGTGTTTAAACTTCCCAGGGTCATAACTTTGGCATACTATATCCATTTGGGGCTTCAAAACAACTCTGGAAGTTCAGGACCCGAAAAAATGCTAAAAAATAATAAGGTGTGAAAAACCTGAAAGAGACAATGGTGGGTTGTAATATTCCTAAAATTAGCATGCAGCTAATAGGAATATTAATTTTTTATTCTTGCACTTAGTAGGTGAATAAATGGGGGAAAGAGACCCATAATTTTCTTGTATTAGCATAAAATCCCTCTTGGTATAAAAAAGGGGACATCCTAGTAGCTATATTTTGCACTTTCCATGTATTAACAGGAAGAGAATCATGTTAGTTCTGTCAGGTTGACTAAGTCAACAACGCAGTATGGAGGAGCAGCCTTGATGGAGCTACAATGCAGTTTTGGAGGGGAAGTGATCATGTGATGTTGGAAACCCTAATGGGTGGGACCTAAGGTGAGGAGGCTCACAAACCTTATAAGGAGGAAGATGGAATATATTTGGGGTTGGCTTATGGATTATTGTTTTTTGTCTGCTTAGAATATTAAGCATTCTTCAGCTATTGAGTTGAGTATGCAATGTTGCTTAGCACAAGGCATCCCTGCTTAGGGATTCCTTTTCCTTCCTTGAGAGGTCTCTTGGAGGAGCATTATTCTTCATTTTCCCACATCCAGGCTTGAGGCCAAGCATCCTCCTTTAACCATAGCGCTATTCCTGTAGCATGGAACGTTGTGTTGCAGGGTGTTGCAGTGGGAGACTTACAACACCAACTCTTGAGCTTATCTTTCAAAGGAGGGAGCTCCCCTTTCTTTGCAAGATTTGTAAAGGATATTTATAAGAATATTGTACATTTTTGCATGTGGCTAGAGCTTTCTACATCATCTACTCCGCAGTCATTTGTAGAAACTGCGTTATTTTTCCCAGTGTTGCAGTAGCAAGGTCAAGACCCTTGATTCTGAGCTAGTTCCTTGGAGGAAGGGCGAACCCTTCTCCTAGAAGGCTTTGTATATCATTCTTATTCTATTATTTGTATATTTTAGCTATATTTATATAGATCTGAAGTGTAACTACATTTTCCAAATCTAGATATGCAAATCTACTCTTTTATACATTTTATTTTCTTGAAACCCTTGCCGGGTTATTTTTATTGTGTATAAAGAGGAAGGAATCTCCATTTTCTCAGCCATTGGATGCTTGTAGACTCCAGATCTATTATTTCTCATTATTTTTTTCATGAACCCTTGATTAAATAACACTATACATGGTTAATTCCTTTCTGTATGAGTTAAGCTATGGGGTTTGGGCGTGTTTGAGTCATATTGCCTTTGGGAGATCTGTTTATATTGGCTAGAGGGAATTTTTTCTTCTCCATTTCTGGATAGGAGTTGTAGGTGGTATAAAATAAGGCATCCAAGTCCCATTATTCACCGTTATTGTGTTATTTTCTGGAACCTGCATTTTATTTACAGGGGCTAGTGAAATCCTGATTTGGGAATATTGTATGATATTCCCATTACTACTTATTTTCCCTATTTTTGGATATTACAGTGGTATCAAATCATGATATTTGGCTCAACTTGTGGATTTCAGATCCAATCCAGAGGATAAGAAGAATATTAGATCAGAATGATAGAGAGGATGAGATTACTCTCATCAATTTTCAGATCTAAGAAGAGCCTCTCCAAGAAGGTAAAACAGATGAAAGAAGAAAGATGCATTGAAAATCCAAAAGGGTTTCAAGGAGGAGAAAGGTACAGTGAGACCTCTAGAAGGTTTGAAGAGAAAGAAGAAGACCCATGCACTTCCTATTCTATAGAGGGAGTGAAGAGCAAGAAGACCACTTAGAACATGAGATCCTGAGTGGATATTTTGCAGAGTACAAGTGCCAACCTAGGGCTTTCAAAGAGACCCTAGATCTTCCTCAGTTTATCTAACTCAGAGAATAAATAAGACCATGCAGCAATAGGATGGTGAAGGGAAATAGGTTTCTATTTTCCACTTTCAATGGGTCACCCATATGTACAACAATAGTTTGGGTGATGAAGTTAGAAGCATTTTTCCTACTACATCCAGTAGTGGAAAAAGAGGCTGTGGAGATCTCGGCACTGCACTTGGAGGGTAAGTCAAGCACTTGGTGGTTCAGTTGTGTGATTCATGCAAGAGTTTCTTCTTTTGCAAATTTCACTCAAAGGGTGATCAAAATATTTGACATTGAGAGATCAAAGAAGAAGGAGTCCTCATCCCCACTTGAGGAGGCTTTGATCAGCACTGTCACATTCATGAGGGTTCAACCATCCATATCAGCAATTGGATCAGCCAACACATTGAAGGGAGGAACTCTTGCAGCCATACAAGATGTTCCCAAGGCTCTCCACGGTATGCATATATTTCCATTTCCTGTCATTACAGAAAATCTTATGGGAAACCTTGGAAATTTGTCTCCACATAGTCAAGGATCAAAACACATTGCTGATGTGGAGCAATGAGCTCGCACAGTGTTGTGCAAATTTTGTTTGATCAAAGAAGGGACAAACATTCATTCCATTGCACCCTTATTGAGTTTCATGCAGCATGAAGGGTTAGGGTGCAATATTTTGGAGGGGATAATGAGTGTTGTGCCACTTTATGATGATGTTTTACCTTCAGAACACTTGGATTCTTTTGGATTCAAGAGGATCATTGATGAGAGGTATTCTCTAAATGATCTCCAAGGGGTTACATCTCAAATTCCCATGAGGTGTAAGGAGGAAGATCTGCTTTGGGAGATTGGTAGTCTTAATTGGGAAGATACCAAGGGGGAGAATGATTGGAGGCATCCATGTTTGGATGAATGGAGATGGATGGAGAGCAAGAGGTTGATGAGCCACCTGCAGATCTATGACATAGGGCAGCAAGAAGAAAAGCTACGCTCGCTACTCTTGAGAGAGTTTGGCCATCTTGGTTCATACCATTTGTCACGAGGTATGTGGTGGATGGAGGCATGGCTTGGCACCCATATGATAGAACAATAAAAACTTGTTTTTATGGGGCATCATACAAGATAACCATCATGATCTTACACTATGGCTTGTATGAGGGAGAGATGAGGGAGCAGTAAGAGCTTTTGTTGTTGTGGTTACACTTGGGAGAGTATGGGCAGAATTTTTCCCATGCTTATCATGATATTTCCAGAGAAAAGGAAGGCACATTCAAGGTGAAAGGAGGCTACCCTTCAGCATTGGAGGATCATGAGAGGCTTCCATATAGGAAGAAGATCCTCTCCCCTAGCAGCATGAGAGTGGATGGCTTTGGCATATGGGATGTCAAAGGGAGGAGTCATGGAGTGACAAGAGCCTTATCACTAAGGCCTACAGCACTGTCACTTGGGAGTATGTTCTTATTGACGGAGTGTTCCAAGAAGAGTATGTATCCCTTATTTTTGCAAATTTTTATGACGAGATTCTCATGGGAGGACTCATTCATGGACCTCACTTCCAACCTACTCACTACGTATGGTAAGAAATGCATTTTTGTACTTGTTGATTACTCCATTGAGTATTTGTATCTTCTCACCATATATGAACAGTGCATTGCTCCACAAGAGAGAAAGAGTATTTTTGGGTCTCATGGACACTTTAGGGCCAATATTTGTAATGCTAGTAGCCCATATATACATGAATTTGGACAAGTGTATTTTTATTTTGATTATGTAGCCCATACCTTTCTATCGGTAAGGAAAATAACAACAATTCTAATCATCCATCCTTAAATATAAGGGAGGTCCCAACTAGTGTTTCTCAATGTTCGAAACAAGGAAAGTTGCCTCAAAATCCATACGCATTGACGAAGAAACCATAAAATATATTTGTCTGTTTTCAACTAAATCTCTCATGAGTAATGAAAAATTCATTATATGGGTTCATGATAATCTCATGATGCAAGCACAATAAACACATCTTCTATTCCCGCCAAAAAAAATCGCTCAGAACTCAGCACAAATTTCTTTGTTGCAAATATGCTTAGCCAAAAGAAATTGTATTTTGCAAATAAACCCAACCTGTATGTTTGGGAAGATATCATTCTTATTTAACAATGTCGCTAATTGTTAAATAATAATTACAATGTTCAATCTAAAAAACAACAAATGTCTAATCCATTTAGAATGGTAAAATATCGTAATTTGACTTTCAAATTTATGATTTCATGTATATTTAGGAAAGCATCATTCTTATTTAATAATGTCACTAATTATTAAATAATAATGGAAACGTTCAATACTAAAAATTATTAATGTCTTATACATTTAGAATGGTAAAATTTGGAAATTTGATTTTCTTTTTTTTTCTTTTTTTTTTTATCATGGTATTTTTGCTACAACATAAAGGGGGGTTTTAAGACAATATTTAATACAATTTTTTGGTAAATTGTCTTAATTTGAGACAAGAGAAAAATTGTGTATTGTCTTAAATATTTCCTTTAAGCGGGTGTCTCAAATTAAGTCGTCTTAAAATTAAATTGTCTTAAAATATTGTCTCTATAAAGACAATATATAACACAAACAATTTTGTCTCTCTAGAGACAATTTCATTTTTGTCTCTCCATAGACAATAGTGGCACTACAACCCAAAGGGAGGTTTTAAGACAATTTTTGGGTAAATTGTCTTAACTTGAGACAGTTTCATTTTTTTCTCTCCAAAAACAATAGTTGGAATTAAAAACATATTCTCTTTATGGAGACAATGTCTTTAATCCTATCTATTGTCTCTCTAGAGACAATATAAAATAATGAATCCATAAAAACATCTCACCATTAAAATAAATCAATATAAAAACATTTAATTAAAAAAATCTACAATATCATTGAATAATTCATGTTAGGGTAGATTTGAATCGAACCACTAACCTCTTCCATGGAATGTGCTCTTCCAATGAGCTAGCACCCTTTAAAGAATTATGTGAGGAGTTATGGAAGTCCTTGAAATTGTATAATAGGCATTGATTTTAAAAAAATGTTCAACACATAATGGCATAATCCTTGTAAAATATATAATCATGCAAGCCCTTATTTTTAACTTAATAAAAAAATAACTCAATGGAGTTAGCTTAGTGTGACAACCTTCTAGCTTCAATTGCACAAAAAACCAATAATAAACAATAATCTTGTTGCACCAGAAGAGCTACACCAGCTTGCTAGTAGCCAATGATGACACATATGATGTACAAAAAAAGCGATGACTAAATCTTCAACTCATTCAAGATAGATTGGGCACTCTCCTTATTCATTGTTACTAATTTATTTGGAAACTTCTGCAATGTAAGCTTTTGAAGGTAAAGAACTAGAATCTCCATTAACACACATTTGGCTTCCTAGAAGAAAACTTCATGCCCGCTTATACATATGCGATAACTGTTGTGTATCACCCCACTTGTTGATAAAGTGGCAATTAGAACAAATTCCATGCCATATTATTTGAATTAGAGCACTGTTGTGTATCACCCCAGCTATTATCATTGTGTATCACCCCAGCTATTGATAACCTAGCAATTAGAACAAATTATAACATATCACTACTCATAACACAATTAAAAAAACTCTTGATCTTTGGGGTTCAACATAATGTTTTTCAATAAAATTCATTTTAAAAAGGACAATAAAAATAATTTTACGAAGGACATTCTAAAGTATAACTTACCTCATGAAAAGAAAGGACGTTCACAATTGGCACAACCTCAAAAGAAATTCCATAATAGATGCATAATTGTGAAGAACTTTTCCTTTTTCAACAAATTGATCAAATTGTACTTGTAAACAGAAATAAACACCATAGATTTTTTAATTCAAACCAAAATCACAACAAAAAAATGAATCAAAACTATTATTATATTTCCTTTCCATGGATCAGTGAAGTGTTTTCCTTAGATATTTTATACAAAGTTGTATAAAATTTGCTCTTAGCTTTAGTAACTCACACTCAATCACTTGTACACAGTAGGAGGAAGAACAAGAATGGGTCTGAATATTCATGAACAAGTATTAAAAATCACTCAAAGGTACCAGACATCAAAAGCCAGATGAAATCCAAATTCTACATTCATACCTTCCCTGTTTGTAGTATTTTTTTTGTCCTTCGCAATGTCAAGGGCCTCAAGTTAGCTTGAAATAATTTCAAACCACGTTCATCACCTTCCTCAAATGGTTTTTGAATTATTTTATACCACCTAGACACCACAAGGTATTGAATAACAAGAAGGTATTACTTTATGTTGAAAAAATCAAAATCAGACAAAGGAAAAAACTGTACAGGGTACTGACTATCAGAGCATCTAGTGGGCTAAATTTCACAAAATTTATTCTTGAACCCAAGGTAGATAATTTTATCTTATAGGTTTTAGAATAAATTTACGTTCAAGGAAGAAATATGTCCATAAAAAAGGGCATAAGCAAACTAGCAATGTAGACAATGCTCTTCAAATCATCTAGGTAGAAAACAACTGCAAGGGCATCAAATCATAGGTATTTTTTCTTTGAAATTCAGATCCAAAGAGAATTATTACACTAAAATGTAAACATGGAAACACATACAGTAAAATATGGAGAAGCATAGTGGCAGAAACTTTTAGAGATGGGAAGGAAAACTGCAACTACATTTGATTAGCATCAATTTATTGGTTTTTGTAAGCAAACATTCGTACATGCACTACAAGAAAAAAGCACATTGGTGAGGGTCATGCTTGTGACGGACCTTTAAGGTCCGTCACCAATGTCACATATGGTGACGGTCCTTAAAAAACCGTCATTGTAAGTGTATATAGTGATGGTCCTTTATGGTCCGTCACCAAAGACATTTTCAATGACACTTTTGGTGAGGGTCGTTAAAGGCCCATCACTATTCTCTCTTTGGTGACACTTATAGTGACGAACTTTTAATGACCCTCACCAATGCTCTTTTTGTTACTTTTAGTGACGGTCAAAAAATGTCCGTCATCATTGATCATTAAAAAACCGTCACTGTAAGTGTATATAGTGATGGTCCTTTATGGTTCGTCACCAAAGACATTTTCAATGACACTTTTGGTGAGGTTCGTTAAAGGCCCATCACTAATTCTCTCTTTGGTGACACTTCTAGTGACGAACTTTTAATGACCCTCACCAATACTCTTTTTGTTACTTTTGGTGATGGTCAAAAAATGTCTGTCATCATTGATCATTCCAATGAGTTTTTGATGACGCTATGTGCCTATTAATATATTTTTTGTCAAAAGATAACAATTTAATACCATTATTGTGGAGTATTTTTTATAATATGTCCAAGGCCATAGTGGTTAGGGTCAGTCAATTTTTTAAGAAGTAATTAGTGTGTATCATTTCCCTCAAGTAATGACTAGTCAAATAGAGATTTCCTATGAGTCAACACATGATTCATATCTATTAAGTTTACTATCTAGCAAATTCCCTTTAGATAAATTTCCACTACTGTGTGTAGGAAATATATTATTTAATACATAATAAAGCTCTGACAATTCTATTAATAAGAAAGACCTAACAATCCTCAACAATCTGGGCACACCTTAAATTAATGCTTTGGCACACACTAACATTTCTTAGCACCCCACATGTCTTGGAACATCTTTGTACCTAGAACATCTTGTGATGACACTAATGCCCAAGCACATGGTGGCATGCGCTAGCACAACATGGAACTCTCCTAGCATGTGTTGGCATGTTGCATATAGTCCCTAGCATGCCCTGGAACACCTTGGTCGAATGCATTGACATACATTATCACTTGGCACACAATGCCACTTGGCATGTATTGGGACCTATTATTAGTGTGCCTAGCATGCCCCTTTTCAAAAATATAAAGTCCTGACTTATTAACCCTCTTATTGGTTCTTCCTTTTGTTGTCTTGACACATATTGACATACCCTGGTACCCTGCGCCACATCCTTAGCACCTAGCATGTATTGGCATATCTTGGCACTATTAATTGGCACATGATATAATTAGCACCCCGTGGAACTCCCAAGCACACTTTGGGAATTCTTGACATGCTTGATATTCCCTAGCATGCCTTACCAATGCTTAGCATGCCTTGTCACTCCCTCCTTGGCATGACAACTAACACTCATTAACACTAGTCTCTAGTAGTACACGTTCCTCATATTCATTAACTTCCATGAATTTTTTCCTACTACTCCTTAACACTCATCAACATGCATTATCACTCTCTAGCACACCTTAGCACCCTTCAACATTCCCTTCCACTTCATAACATGCATAACATTAGTCCCCGACACATATTGGTGCTTGGCACGTGTTGGCACTTGGAAAGTTTTAGCATGCATGGAATACGTTGAGATGCCTTGGTATGATTTGGCATGGTTTAATATTAAATTTATTTGTCATGATCAATTGTTGGAAAGTAGATGAGAAGCAACAAAGGAATACTTGGCACTTAGAATACACTAAGACTTTGTACTTGGTACCTATTGCCACCTAGTGTTGGTGTGCCTAGCATGCCCCTCTTGAAAAAGGTAAATTGAGGACTTATTAACCCTTTTATGTGTTCATTTCATTGTAGTTTAACTTTTTTCTCCATTTTGTTGTCTTGACAGTCCCTGACACGCATTGACACACCCTTTCACATCTTGGCATGCCTTATCACTTGGCACATATTAGCATGTTTGACATGTATTCCCACTATTTGGCACATCAAGGGGGTGAAGAGAGATGTAGTCCTAAAGTAGGTCGAGTGCAAGGGTCGAGTAAGGGTTGTTAAAGGGAGGTCATGATCATCCTCCAAGAGCAATATCATCATGTGAGGGTTCAGAAGAATGTTGCATACCTTAATGGTCGGTTTGCACTAGGAAGTAGGATGGCATATTGTTGCTTCTCTTCTGGTAGATCAAGCTTAAGAGAGATTTCTCATGAAAATCTGGGCATGTGATTTCAATGGTGTCTTTGTGTGAAGACTGCATCAAATTCCGAAATGTTGAAATTTGCAACAAGAAACGGTGAGATTGGAAACCAGAAAGGACAAAAAAAAATGCACCCACACTGGTGAGGAATTTTGATGCACCAGGAGTGAGGAATGTGGGGCATCCAAATTATTTTTCCCTTAAATAAATTGTAATTTCATCTCATAACAACTTGTGTCAGTTAATTAAGTCATGATAACCGAGTTAGCTCAAGAATTTCGAGTTGAGGGTCTAAGATGAGGCATCTAGAGGGATTCTAATATTTTTGGGGTCCAATTTAATTTGATGCATTAGTGGGGTGCAATTGTAATTAACTCAATTAAATGAGTTAAAATCAGTTTAACTAGTTCTAATTGAGTGATGAGCTAGTGAGAGGTCTAATGAATTAAATTAGATTTAATTCACAATGAGTGATCAATCAGATAACTGATAATTCACTATTAATAGTTGCATGCCTGTCAGTTTCGTGGAATACCCAATTGAGATAAGTTGCATGCCTGTCAGTTTCGTGGAATACCCAATTGAGATAGAGGTTAAAGGGAACATAACTATCAGTTGTATTCAGAGAAAATTTCCCATGCGAAATTATAAAGTCATTAGGATGCCATGATGGATTCCGCAATCAAGGAAGACTGATTTTCCTAATTAATAAGGAGTTAATTCCCTAGGAATTGCATGAGCAAGGAAGGCTGAAGTAAGGATGAGAATTGGCTAAGTACTAGATTGAGTTTGCCTAGATCAACGGGAGACAATTGACAGAGTGCTGGAGAATCTCATGAGAGATTAAGCATTGTATTGTTTCATGATTCCTTGACTTAATACACAATAGAGATATAGGGGTTTTGAGCAGTTGCTTTCCCCAAATACATCATGTTGATGTGCGATTGATAATTTATTTCTCTTACTTATATGTGATTGCGCGATTGTGTTTTGTTTCCGCAAATTGTAGGAAGGATTCAATATCTTGTTCTAGTAGGTTACAAGATCAGAATGAATCTCATTGGTTAGATTTTCTGCATGGTATCAGAGCAGGAATTTTTTGGGCGGTGAGTTTGCAAAGAATATCTAAAGATTTTGGTGTGAATTTTTCAAAAATAAATAGAATATTTGGATTCCTTGCAAAAATCTACCTAAATGGAAAAAACAAATCAGTCGAATCAGAGCTTGAATGAGGGAGATATCATTGATTTAAAATCAACTATTTTTTAGAAACTTTTTGTAACGTCGAGACAATTACACTGTGTGCGAGTCAAGAACCTATATGCACTTGAGGTACCAGATGCATGCAAAGCTTTGAGGAGAAAGGCAGAAGTTAGAGACTTGGTGGTTTAGAGGGAGCATAAATTACCTCTAAACGTGCATCCTCATGAGAAGCAGTCTCAGAAGGTTGTGGAGTAGCTACCATAATTGGAGAAGTAGAGAGGAGACCGAGTGAAAGCGTCCACTCAAGCAGAGACCTCCACGAGGGGAAAATTTCGAGCCAGATGGGAAGAGGGAGCAATCATACCTCAAGGTGTAAGGTGGGGTGATGTGTAGACATAATTCCAAGATAAGAAATTTGGGCAAGGTCCATTGAGATGGCGTGTCTCATGGATCGAACTTGGCTACGAGGAGCCCACAGTACAGTAGTAGTAGGAAGGATCAATTAGATTGATGTAGTCAGATGTCAGCAAGACAGAAATTAGAGTGACATATGTCAAATACTAGAGCACAAATCAGAGTTAGCAATAGTTCAAAGGGCACGGATGCAGATGTCAGAAGCAGCATAGAGAATCCAGTACTAGACAGGTGCAGTAGCTAGCAGTAGTCAGAAGACTCTGATGACAAATGCATTATACTAATTCAGTTGTTCAGAAGGATTCAATGCCTTGTTTTAGTACATTACAAGATCAGATTGAATCCCGTTGGTTAGATTTTCTACATGAAATAGATGAGAGGGTTGATACCATCTTGCCTTGTGGTGGTTAGTAGGCCGCAAGGTTTGTGATAAATACCAACATAAATGGAGGAGGGCTTGCACTGTAATTTAGAGCCATAACAGAAGTCGACGCAGGCATAATATTGACTGAGTTAACCCTAGTTTGAGGGTCGACATTGAGATCTGAATTTCATGTCAAGATTCAGTCAAAGAAATGCCCAAAATCTATGGATCCATATGAGCTAGGTTGAGTCCCTTATGGAGGCAAGAGTCGTGTTTTTTCTATGTGTGGATAGGGTTTGTTCTACGACAATTAGAAGTACATAAGTATGATGCCCTAGTTAGGACAATTTCCTAGCATGTTTAGTTCATAAGGTATGCCCTTAATACTGTGACAAATTTGCGTAGAAGAAGACGGGTTGTGACCCTTAGAGCGAGGTTTATTTCTACAATAAAGACCACATATCTGGAAGATGGTTTGTAGATTTAGTATGTGTGGAGACAACATATACAAAGGAGGGTGGAACCTGAGTAGAAGATTGAGCATGCAGAAGAAATGTGCCATATGAAGAATGGATTGACATGCAGAGGAGTTGATTTTGGTGGACTTTCCATAGAGTTTTAGACAAAGATCTGAATAAACCTATAAAAAATTAGTAAATGGACTATTAGTGGCTGATTTGTGACCCTAGTTTAGTCATCTACAGATTTTTAGAAGTATGATAAGAGGAGTAGTTCATATTTTTTCATAGATTGGACAACAAAGATCAAATTGTCGATACACAAGAACAATGATCTTGAGAGGACTCAAACCATTGTTAGGTGGCAGATTTGAAGAGCCCTAGATGAAGACAATATTGTGGGCCCTAGATCAGCAGAAAGAATTGATTGTGGTTGGGAAGATTGATGGTAGTCCAAGTACAGTTGGAGGTTTGTTAGGTTACTATTAAAGAAGAGCCCTGACTCTTGTTTTGGTGAAGGACAACAAAATTGGTAGAAGGGCAGGTGTATAGGGCCTAAGGATGTGCATACTTTGAAGGACTAAAGTAACAGTCAAGTGGGCCAACCAACTAGCCCTAGTTCACTATATTGTAGAGGATTGATTCAGTGAGAAGAAGGGCAGCCTCCATAGCCCTAGACTTCTCATCTTGGAGCTATAGTATCGCAAAAGTGGGAATACTAAAGAGTTGTTCAAAAATGGAATTGTGAACAACTTGTTACCACTCAAACAAGTAGTGGACCTAAAAGGGGTTCCTAAGAGGGCAACTGCTGGGACAAGGGAAACAATGGAGGCTTAGCCCATTGTCACCACAGCTAAGGCTCCTTACTCTTCACGGACTTTCACCGATGGGTGGAGTCTCGGTAGTTTAGGAAGTCACTTGTAGAGTATAGGTCAATGAATAGGTGGGAAGTGACCCTCGAAACCCTTTCCCTAAGATAAAATAAAGAGTGGGACTTGCTTTCCTTTTAAGCAAGGGAATTATCTTCTAGGGAGAGAGGAGGGGGATTAAAGGGTTGAGGGAGAAGAATAAGACTTATGAAGGAAGTTCTCAACCCCTAAAATCCTTTGGGAACTTGGATTCTCAAATGGTGCTTGATGAAAGGAATTTGACACCAAATGGGACCACACGGGGCCAAGTGGACCCAACCCAGGTTCAGGGATGGAATTTAGCAACCAATGATGTTCCTATCCTGGATAAGGTGATGGGAAAGGATCAGACAAGTGTTTTTACTTCGATAGGTCAAATTGATCCTACTAGGTTCTATCCTTGGGAACACCTAGGAAAAACTTGATCCTAGAGCTAGGGCTTGAGGTATCTGGAGATTCCACCGTCAGAATTGGCCCAAGTTCGGAGGAGAATGAGGGCACCCAACAACACAACTGCCTCTAGGAGATAGAAGTTTTCCTCTAGCTAGATTCCTGGGAAATTGTTGCCCTAGGTGACCTAATGGGGCTAGACCTAGGGAATGTGAAAATTTCTTAATCTAGGAAACCCTACTGCAGTATCTTGATTTACTTCTCCTACTTGAATTAAGTTACAAGTTAATTTCTGGAATATTCAATAAATTAGTGAAGTAAATAGTAAATACAACCAGCAATCTACACATATAGATCAAACACTAAATAACATGCTCATAGAAAAAGTGACACATGGATTTTTTGGACAACTGTCCCCGGAAAAAACCCAATGCGGGAAAATTGGTGCAGCTAGCTCTAGAGGGTTTTCATTATTATGCAGTTTCTAAGTACAACAATCCCGGGCACCAAAAATGGTTCACCCAACAGAGAAATAAAAACGGCAATAATACGCTGCTCTGAATCTCTCTACGTCAGCCTTACTGGCTTGCATCGGCTTATGTGCTGCTCAGTAAGGGCCTGCGTCACACCTGAAGGGCTTACACTACCCCTGTGCTACCCTGACTGGGCCTGCGTCAGCCCTGCGTGGCCCCTACTGCCCCTGCTGGGCTCTGGCTGGACTGCATGGCTCCGGCTGCCCCTGCTGCTCTAGCTAGATGGAATGCTTAAGCAGAAAAAGCATAGGTAAGAAAGAAGGCACTGGCCAAAGGTAATGCATAACAGTTAGAAAAATTGAATAAATGAAATGAAAATAGATCAATGTCCACAAATAACTGAAATAGCTCAATGGGACTAGAGAGTAAAAGCTTTGAAAACAACAATAAGTGCTTATAGCATCAGCTAAGAGAACAGAGGAGACTAGTTCATGAGATTAAAATGTTGTATAATTGTTGGCACAGGAAAACTGTAGAACTATTAGAGTAAATCTCTGCAGGTACCATTAGTTGGTGATCATCGATAATCATTTCATTTCATCAAATACCTTGATGAATGGGCCTTACAAGCTATTTGCGTAGACAAACCCCATAGAAGTTGTGTGATGGAAAAATATTCACACTATATTGAAGAAAACACCCACCAAATAAGGATGACATTTCAAAAGGGGCAAGAAACAATAGAGATATAGACATCGAAAAAGTTAAAATTCTAGGGCAACAGGAAAGCAACTAGGTAGCGTGGTAGAAAGCACAACAAAGAAAATTATAAAAATGGAAAACCCTAAAATTAGCACCAATCCAAACATCACCACAATTTTTTTATTTAACTCTAAATCTCCAAATTCATCAAATTATATCCTATATTCAAACCTGATCCTCTCTGTTAGCCATTCTGAAGATAAGGCTGAGAACTTACTACAGAACCATCACCTACATGTAGTGATCTTATTCTGTGACCAGACAACCTACTTTCGTGAAGACACAGAAAGGTAAACACTCTCTGCCAAGATTTTCCATACAGCCCAGGTTGAGCAACCACATATACATCACTAGTTTTTTCTCTTCAGATTTGTAACTTAGAAGAGCTTTGTCTAACCACCTCTGGGTTGCTCCCAGAGTCACCCAAGAAAGCCCTCTAAGCATCATCCTCTTTCTGTAGTACCTAATTAGTAATTTAATTAACCATAACAATTTCTTGATCATGCAGGTATTTCAGATATATTTCCAATAAGCATAAAGCTTTCATGTTAAACAATCAGGTCAAAAGACTTTAGACTATGATGCAAAAAATACAAAGAAACCTCACCAACACTCAAAGGAAAAACAAAGTCAAACCTCTACAAAGTATAAATAGATATTTGATAAACTTCATTCCACCACTAAAATGTGCTTAACTAAAGAAAATTCTAATTAATGTGCTTTCAAGACAAAGCTTTCAAGGGCAGTGATGTTATAAACATACCCCTACACCTCGTGAACAATCAATGTGTATAAGTAGACCATCATAAGGCTCATTTTAAACATCGTTATTATCATTTTATAAATCTTTTTTATTAAATCAACAAGAAGCAAGCAACAATTGCATTCAGTTCCACTGAAGCAAAGTATATGGCAGTTTCATATACTTATTATGAAGCTATCTAGATTTTCAACTTGATTGTAGAGTCAACCAATTAGTTGTTGAAGCCCAATATTTTCTCTTGTAAGAATCAAAGTTACATCAAGCTCTATGAAAATCCAATGTGTCATGATCATTTCAAACACATTGATATTCAATACAATTTCCTAAGATTCCAAGTTCATTAGGGAGTTGGTAGTGTTGGACCACATTCTGACAAAGTTGCATATGGTTAATAGTTTGACAAAGCTCCTAACAAAGGGGAAGTTTGACAAGTTGGGGGAGAATCTTAGGTTATTGGAAAAAAAAATCTCAAGAGTGTTAGATTACCTAGTTGGTTCGAGTTGGTCTCACCTTAGCCTTGAGAAGTTGAGCAGCACCAGGATTGCAAAGCTAGATTGAGGTACACCAGTCAGAAAGATTCTTAAATACAGCTAGACTATCTGTGTGTGTCTCAAAGAAATGTGTGTCTGAATAGACTATCTGTATGACCAGAAGAAGGAAAGGGTGAAGTGTTATTGTTCTACATTTTTTCTTTTTCATTGAACACTACCAATAAACTCTTGGTGAGGTGGAGAAGACCCTTGAGAAGAAGGGCATACATTTTGGAGGTGACTTGGCTATTGGTAGACTTGTAACGGAAGGTTGTGTTCTCATAATCTAGTGCTTGTGAGTAAATAGCTCCCCTCGAATTCAGGAGGATTTTATCAAGTAATCCCTTGTTGAAATCAACTTCCACGCATATCCGTGCAAAGGTTACAATACCCTTCGCTAGCTTGTGCATGTTGATATTAATGAATTGGCCTAGGGCATTACCAATATCGGCTAAAATATCAAGGTGCATTAAGTTAAGAGGTAAATTAGGGAGTTGAACCCAAATAAGAATGGCCAAATCTGGCATTATTAGGGGTTAAAATCTACAAACCATGGTTGAATGGAGAGCCCTAACCCCTAACCCCTAAAATCCTTAAATGTTAAATACCCTAACCCCTAAGCCCCTAATCCCTAATCCCTTAACCACTAACTCATTATTCACCTAACCCCTAACTACGCCTAAATCCCCTAACCCATAAGCCCCCAATCCCTAACCCCTTAACCACTAACTTATTATTCCCCTAACCCCTAAATGCGCCTAAATCCCCTAACCCCTTAATCACTAACTCATTATTCCCCTAACCCCAATCCTGATCCCTTAACCTCTTACTCATTATTCCCCTAACCCTTAAATGCACCTAAATCCCCTAACCCCTAACCCCCAAATCCTTAACCACTAACTCATTATTCCCATAATCCCTAACCCTAAGCCCTAAGCCCCTAATCCCTAATCCCCTAACCACTAACTCATTATTCCCTTAACCCTTATAACAATCTTAAAACTTGTTGGGATTATCCATTCCAAACGAGAGCATGTCTAGTTGGGACCTATGATCGGGTTAATTCCCCCTTGTTGGCAAGATTAAAATGGTTAATCTTCGATATACAAAATGTAGATCGAATATTTCATTAAAAAGAGTGAACTAAACCCTCTTTGCCAGTTTATTCCTATCGGTCGCTTTTCCTCTTCTGGCTCTCACATGAATGTAGTTTTGCTTGACTGGTACAGAAGAAGGTTTCACATTATCAACTGTTTGTTTGGGACAACTTTCAATTGTTTCACCACTGTTACATTCTTCAAGCTTATCCTTTAAATCATCCTAGTATTTTGTACGCTCTCCAACTTTGTAGTGCTTTCCATTCCTCTTAGTCTCATCTGTTTCCTTCGTCTGTTAAGGGACAAGGTCAACAACATTAGGATGTTTTTTCAACAAACGGGTATGTCTAGGACACAATCAGGTGGAGCAAGAGTATAATCGCCAACTTTCTCATGAATGTGGGACACTCGAACTTAAGCTTTTATGTAGCAGTCATGAGGTGCAGTGTGGTTATTGAGACTTCATCATATGTCCATTCTCTAGATCACTTAAATTGTGTGACAACATTGTGGCTGAGTTTGAAACTGGAGATTGAACATACATTTGGTTTAATTGCAATAGACATTTTCATCGATAAATGTAAAGAAATGGCTAACAAATACTAGAAATTAATAAATAGAGAAGACATGGCAACAAACAACGTTACCTACAAAATTGTTACATTGAGATACAAAGAATAAAGAACTATTGTGCACAAACAAAGACAAACGAAACTATCATCTTAACCCCTAACCCCTTGAACACTAATTCCCAACCCCTAATCCATTCAACCCATAAACCCTAAACCTCTAAACCCTTAACCCCTAACCCCTAAACCCTTAACCCCTAACCCATTTAACCCCTAAACCCCTTAAACCCCTCACCCCTCACCCCTTAAACCCTAATTCCCAACTCCTAACCCATTTAACCCCCTAAACCCCTAAAACCCTAACCCATTTAACCCGCTAAACTTAACACCATTATAAACCCATATCCCCTAGCCCATAAAATCCTTAACTGCTAAATCCCCTAACCCCCTAAACCTCTAAACCCCTAGCTCATTTAACCCCTAAACCCTAAACCTCTAAACCCTTAGCCCCTAACCCATTAAATCCCCTAATGCAACAAGCAGATGCCAAGCCAAACTGCATTACCTTTTTACTCACAATGATGTTATTCATTGACAAAATTTATTCAAACCAAAAAAATTTCCATGTCGTAGGGTAGGGATTAACTCGAAATCGGTGGCCTTTTAGGTGCTAATATGTTTTGGTTGATCATATCACGCTTGCCATGTGTTGATTTAGAGAGAAATCATTGCAAGTAATGAGATGGTCCCCAAAACACATAAGGACCCATGAATGCGACTCTGTGTCTGCCATGGGAATGAAGGAAACCCTTTAAAACACGCAATAAGAAAATACGTGGAATTGAAATGTTAATTGAGGATAACATAAAAACGTGGTTGTAGAGAATTTGATGAAAGGCGCAGACAAAAAGGCTACATTAATGAGGCATCCTTGTCAGTATTTTGGGAAAGAATAAGTTTAAGAAGCTCGAAACAACTCTTGGAGTCATGTTCAATGAGTGACCATAAACTTAGGGGTGTCAGAGTGGCTAATAATCATAGTTTATGGTGGATGATATTCACCATACATAACATTTGTCGTTTAGGTCATTTGTTTGGTGGTCAATGTTGGTGAATCAATATATTATATCATGGTACCATATATTTCTTTTTTAAAAGAAAAAATCTATTGAACATGAAATAAGTTGCATCTCGTGTAAATGTTTAATGTCGTGATGTTGTGAATGGTTTGCACATTATATGTATCATATATTTGTAATCACTTCTTTCAATTTTACTTTAAGAAATAAAGGAAGAGGTGCAGGGCCTTACCATAAGAAGGACTTGCACTAACTCGTTTCCTCTTATCATTCAAACATTAGCCCATAAATCAAATACATACCCTAATTTCTCTAGTATGGAAACCCTTGGATGAATATGATAATGAACTCCTCCCAACCGCTAGTTCTAACCCAACTATTGAATGTCTTTGGTTGGCATGTGTAAATGGCTTTAATGGATCCATGGATATGTATGAAATCCAATTTTGCATTGAAATGATACAAATACCCAAATTAACACGAGGTATAGAAATTTCAACCTTACAACTCTCTCATCCAATATTAAATACCTCACTAATTAGTCAAGGGGTAATCTACTTAACTCTATAGTAAATATTAAAATCACTCATATTAACAAAAGAAAGTAATAATAGTATTTAATATAAAGTTATAATATAGGAATATGCTAAATTGGCATGTGAGATCCCCTTGTCCGTGGGACAATGGATTGCCTTCATGCAATGATTTAACTATTTAATCCATGGAGGTATACATACCTTAATTTCCCTTGGATTCAAACCTCTGACATTTAAAGGGGAAACACTTTAACACAATTCTAAAAAGTAAATACAAACTTAATTTGTATATGTATCAAAGTTAGTCTTATAGGAGTTGCATGACATGCTTAATTTTGCACAAAATCAATAGAACTCGTGAAGGGTTGATCACAATAGGCATGTATGGTCGATTCTGATTATCATAAGTATGTTAGTTTGGTTTTCCCAATCCACAGATTGCACACATTGTTACTATTGTTAAAAGTATGTCATGTTGGTTTACTTGTTCAACATCATGCACATTTGGTTGTGTTCATTAAAAACATTTTAGTTCATTGAAAAAACCAATATTTTGTCAAGGTGGTCAACTTAGGTGGGTGATGTGTTAAATTGGTTATTAACATCTATTTTTTATTAATACTATCTTGGAGAAAACAAAATAACTTACGAATACAATTGCCTTTCTTTTTGAAAAACATCAAAACATTTATAACTTTTTAAAAAATTAAAATATTTATTATATTCAAATAATATTTTTTTTCACATTGACCTTTTTCATTTGAAATTTCATTTTCCCGCCAAGGAGGATTGCCATGAAAATGCCCACAAAAAACATTGATTCAGAATTGCCGCTGTCGACCTCGGTACCTGGATCATCAACATCTTGCAGCAAGTGCAAGCGAGGCCAATGGAACGAAGCTCTGGGTGTACTCCATCAAATGCATCAGAAGGGAATCTTAGTCGATTTCAATACTTATGCATCTCTTTTGCAGGCCTGCGATGATGCCAAAGCACTAACGCAAGGCTACACCCAACATGGGTTTCCCGTTCCTGTCACCGAATTGGTTAGTATTCTACATTTGTCTCCACTTTTGGTTTCTATTCATTAACATAGGGTCCTATCCATGTTGGGCTAGCTTTGATTAGCGCCCTCTCTGGTTTTCTTAGGTTTACATGGCGGTTGGTTGTTATAATTACAAAATCCAAATTTATATTCGTGGAAATCGCTGCTATTTTTATTTTGTTGCAGATCAGTTACAGGTTAAATATATTCTAATGCATGGCACTCTGTTAGAGTTTGGAATAAGGGGATAATTTAATTAAGGTTTGATTAAATTATGCATTCTCAAAGAATGTTTCTCAAGCTGTCTTGAATGTCGCATGTTTGGGTTTTTTCTTTTAATGATTCCTGCTGATGGGATTATATGTGGAAACCCCTACTACTTTTATTTTGTTGGAGATTAGTTATATTCTAATGCATAACATTCTGTTAGAATTTATGATGAAGGGAAATTTATTAGAGCTTTGATTAAATTATGCACTCTCTAAGAGATTTTGTCAAGATTTCTGAAATGTCTTATGTTTGGGATTTTTGTATAAAATGATTGTTAATCTGTGAGTATCCTAAAGGACCATGTCTCTAGTAAAGGTAGCTGGTTCTATCTTGGCTACACGGTCATATTTGGAGGCAGAGTATTTCCTGTGAACATTAGTAAGCTTCCCTTCCCCTGCCTTCTGATGATAATGCACCATCAGCTTGGCAGATTCCCAAATTTGCATTCAATACTTCCATTCCAACATGGAATTCTTTTCAGGGTACATTGTGCAGTATAAACTGCAGCTGCCGCAAGCATGGAGTGTTGATATCTCAACATAGTGTACTCCACCAAGAAAAGCTCCATGAAGAAAAAAGACGATCTCTCTGTCTCTTCATCAGATTGAGCTACCTTCAGCAATCTCTTCATGAAGACATAAGGAGTTGGCACTGCCATATTGAAGTGTAGAGTACTAAGTATCAATCTCTCCATTTGTAAAACTTATCCTTTAGTGTACGCATTGTCAGAGATAAGAACGAAGTTATCAACCACAGGAACAGAGGCCTCCTCATACTTGCATGCCAAAAGCATGTCGGTGACCCCTCAGGATTCATAATATTTTGTTCAATCTGTTTATTGCCGAGGTTTATATATTTCTTGGTTTATTTGGTTATAGGTCAACAGTACACTAGTGGAGTTTTCCAGCACTGGATCAAGTTTGATTCCCAACATTTTAGCCCATGAACATTGCACCTCTCTCACATACATGGGAATTCCCAGAGCGAAATCTCCCAAGTGTTTCATCATGGGAATTCCCGAAGCAACATGTCCCAAGTGTTTCATAGCAATACCCAAAGCGACAGATCCCAAGTGTTTTCTGCACACAAAAATGGGGCGGTTTCTGTTGAAGAAAAGAGATTTTATAGATTTCTAGGTACATCAACAAGAATGTTGAAAATAATTAATTTATTTTTTCTTTTTTTACCAGAATGTGGAAAAGAATTCTGATTTTTTTATTTATTTGGAAACGTCATTTTGTAGAGAATTATAAACCCCACAGTGCACATCACATTACCAAAAAGTAAAACATTTTCTCCGCCTGATAACCTGCTCATGCACTTTGCTCCTAGCCCAGTTGACATAATAAAATTAAGTGGGTTGAGAAAAATCCCGTGAAAATTGAATCATCAAGTTGATAAATGCTCCGGTCGCCATATTCAATTGTCGTATTCAAAATTCAAATCTAGACAGCTTGTATTAGCAATGCATTAGCTCCAACCTAGTTGAGGGAGAAGTAGCATTGTTGCACATGCTGGGGAAGAGATAGGAGGGAAATGAACCATTAACTCAAGTCTCAAAATAGCCTAGCGAGAGGATTGGGAAAGAAGAACCATTTTCTATACAGATGAATTAGAGCAACTACAACACCATTTTGAAGATAAGACTGTGACTGGGTAAGAGAGAAAATGCTTGTCGTAGTGGAAAAAGTTGGGGGAATACTGTAAACAGGGGTGAAATGAAGTACAAGTATCATGAAAACCCATCCAAAAATTACATAACCAAGATCCACGAGGGCCAGAGAGAGCAGAAACATATTTTTGTTGGTAACATGGGCTAGCCTACAACTCAAACAGAAATTGGTTGGATTTGGAGTTTCAATGTTTAGAGAGAATATTGAACTCCATCACCAGTTTGTGAATGTGATTAAGAATCCAGATTAGTGGCATTTTTACTTGGAAACCAACATAAAGTTTATAACTAAACCAGGGGAATGGATGAACAAGATGGAGAAGTCTGGCCAGATTGATAGCAGAACGAAAATCAGAATCCAATGATGGTAGGGCCATCATTAGGCCCATTGGAATTAAAACTGGCAACTCCACTTGAGGCAGCATCTAAGGCACCTGCGTAATAGAAGGAGATTGGTTTTTTATTTGTAAATAATTTTTGTAACAGTTGTAACCTGGACCAAGAGTCATGGAATTTTGTGATGCTGAGTGTAAATGCCATAGCCAGTGTTAAAGAATTCAATTAGTTATCCAGATATGGTAGTAGACATTATGAAAATGGTGGAGATGGGATGTAGAATGAAACGCAGATGGGTCATGGATCCCTAATTTATCAGAGTGCAAAGGCCTACGATAATAGAATGCCAAACATTTCTGACCAAAAAAGAAATGCGTTAGCTCTGATGTACAAATATGAATCTCCAATAAAAGGGTTTGGGCACCTTCAATCTACAAGCATGTCAATCTTAAACTAGATTACTGCATAATTAAATGATCTAGTATAGCTCAGAGGGAAATACATGTAAGAAATTAATAACTTAATGAAACACTTTTTTCTCAATTGTTAGCTGAGTGAAACACTCCAGGTCTTTGCAAAATATCTGCAAGACCTCAATTGCAGATATTGCAAAAGCTATCAATTGCATAAATACATGCGTATTTCAAACCTGATGTACACGATACAGCCTAAACATGTGAAAAAAAATAAGCTGCACTTTCAAAATGATAGAGAAGCTTACCGACACTATCCCCTTCCCCCGCTCTACACAATAAGAACAAAATGCATCGAAAGCAATGGTACTATAGTGGACTGCTATCTCATACATGTATTTCTATGAGCTCAGTTGAACCATTCATGGTTCAATTTGAACTTTTAATAACACTAGGAGCCACAGGAAAGCTCGTCATAGGCTATGGTGTCAACTCAGAACATGATAAAATTTTGTCCTAAAAGATCGCCAGAGGTAATAGAAAATATGTAAAGGACAGGCCAATTCTGATTAGACTATACAATATGATCCCGCGCAACTTGTAATAATTACAAACACTCTTACTATTTACAGCCTCACTCATATAGAATCTATAGTTTATCTTTATTATGTTTCAAGACAGCTTCCCTGTGGAGTTTTTCTTATAATGTTGTGAACTCCAATGGCTGCTCAAAGGCTTTCTTTTCGCGGCTCCCTCAGGTACCGAAGAAGAGTCGCAGCCTGCCATAACAAACATCCAGCAAGGAAAATGTGAGTGTTATTAGCCTAATACACAAAATAGTATAATAAACCTGCCCAGAACATGTACACACAATAATATAGGTGTGGAGCACAGCTCGCATAAATATCATAATGATGACTTACACAATATCTCCTAACACATTAGGAGAACTCCCAGAACTCCCAGAAAACCTAAGTATATCTATAAATACAGACCACAGGTCTCTGAGGTTGATAATGACTCTATTGACCTTTATAATAAATATCCTCACTCATTTCCCAAGTCCAACATTCTCCATACATATACCATTGACCACATTAGGGTCATACCATACAGCATGTGAATTCTTTATTACATATACATTTGACCACAAAAATACTCCCATTAGGGTCATAAGAGTGAGCATGAGTATTCTTTATCAAATAATCAGTATCCTTGATACTGCAGTATAAAGCATACAAGCCCACTGCTAACAGAACTAAACTTTTATATACTATTCACATGAAGAATCCAAGTTTCAGCTTTGCTATGAACTTATGTACATCAAATAAAACAAGCCTCCTAGTATAAAATACATGATATGCTCATTTTTTAGTCAAGTTGCATGCATTCAAATACTATCTTCCCATACTTTGAATTAAAATTCATGAGAAACATGAGATTCTAGGAAGATCAAAGAAAACAAATATTAAAAGCAGTTGAGGAATGCAAGTCGGAGTATCTCAACAATTTTTAACCTTGGGAAAATCCATGTAGAGAGAATTACAGTATACTGACTCAATGGTTAACAGTTTTACCCAATTATTGACTTCAGACTTTTGTAATCCATATTGTTGTAGATGAGTCTTTCGGATTAATCACATCATCAAATTAGGGTCGACGTTTCGAACCATCTAATGTGGTTCATCCTTAGGACAAATTTTGAACTATTGTTAGATTTTCTTTTTTTCTTAGTAAAGATTAACTCAAAAACACTTTAATAGTCAACTATTCGAGCACTAGCTTGTATATTTAAAGATCAATTAACATAACTAGTAAAAGATAGCAGAAGGTCTCTAAGTTTGGCATATATTTTTCCTTTTACACATCTTACTAGGGAACATGATAGAAAAGATAGCTGTTGGTAACTGTAATTAATCTGAATATAATTGATTTGATTCCAACCTTTGAAGCCAGACTAATATGCATATGATTCTTGTAATTATGTTCAGACAAAATCATTGCTCGGCAGTGATGCAATCAAAGGCGACGTTGGAAGGTAAGCTTCTTAATGTCTATGGCTCTACAAGAACCTTCCAGGGACTCAACTAAGAATTAGAAGTATTCCATCGTAGAACAAAATAAAAAGCCTAGACATTAAGAGTTCTCTAGTTTCCACAGTCACTGTTTACATCATGAATCTGATTGAAGCCAAAAGATGTGCATGCTCAATAACTTTCCTACTTCTGATAATAGACACCAAAACAAATACAATCCTCCAAGCAACACTGTTTGGCATAAAAAATTTCCTTGGCTACTTATTACAATAGCAGACACCATGATACATTTTAAACTGATATGCAACTACTAGAACAAATCTGGAAGAAACAAGAACTCATTTATACAATAGAATTCTACATTGCTGAGACTTAATTTTTGCTACAGCAGTGACTTGACACTGATCAAAGGGTATGTAATTCACATGCATATTTTAGGCAATGTAAGTATCACTGTGGGATATTTGTAAGACATAATAGAAATTTGGTCAAACTTTGCTAAAATTTTGCAACTCTTCAAGATGTCAAAATACATAAAAAAATAATTATCAAAAGGACTCGTTTATCTTGTCTGTAGAAGATTTTTCTAGTAGCAGCTCTACAACGCCTCTTTCTGGCTGATGACAACCATCAAGACCTTTCTAACAGTCAAAATTTAAGTATTTGCATCACCTCTATAGCATTATTATATGTTCTTATCCATGGTATCTAATATTCTTTCAAATGGTTTCAAACTTTAAGAAACATCACGTGGACGTTATTAATTTTCGATTGATTAATGTTTATCTTAACACAAATCGATCAGGACTTTGACTTTAAAAGGCACATAAATACACCTTTACCTTTGCAGTTGCACGTTTTTCTTTTCTAACAGAGATTAATGAATTCTTAAAATAATTCCTGATTTCTGGCCGACGACCTCATCAAAGAAAGTTGATGTGATTGCTCCCAATATTTCAAATATTATTGCTTTTAGAAAAATAGAAGTGAAAATTTGAAAGCGAGCAAAGGACTCGAGAGCTTACTGAGAGGCTCTTATAGTTTAAATTTGCAGCATCTCCAAGCATATTGAAGGCAGTTTGGGACCCTATGTGAATTTCAGTAATTTCAAGTTGTAGACGTTCTCAACCAATGAGATTCCCCAAATATTAGCATTGAGGGGCTTGTTGTTATATGTTGAACACCAAAGACACTAGAGAGTTCTAGAGTTAATTACTATGAATACATTATATTTTTCTACAGTAACAGTAATTGTGCTCTTACAATAAAACTAAGTTGTTTCATTTGCAGATGCTTCATGCTTTCTTACTAGTATTACACGGATAAGTCATTATGATTCTAGTGTACCTTTGTTTTGTATGTGTAAATCTAGGCTAATTGTTTTCTTAGATCAACTAGTTTACTATTTTATATTCTCTGGTAAATACATTGTTTGCATTTTATTTTGGGCACCTGATAGCTTTATTTATTTCCTTTTCTTATATTAAATCTTATGCTCAACATGTTATGGACGAAAAATGGAAAATTCCAATCGATAAACATTTTTTGTTGCAGAGAACCAGGGAACTGGAAATTTCTGAATTGCTAGAACAATTGCCACCTTTATATATCATGGACTATAACACGGAATCCAAATGAATCTGAATCCCATCCTGTAGCCAACATACTCACAAAGTGATAAATAGGAACTAAGCTATTTTAAAACAGCAAAAGGGAGGATCACTAACCTTCAACTTGCTTGTATTTAAAATCCCTTGGATAAGCAGGCACCAATGCATTTTCTACCAACAGGATATGAGTGATATTCAAACTCTTTTTGAGGCTGCTCCAACAGAACCAAGAAATAGTCCCTGCAAAACAAATAAAAGGTTACTTTTGTCCCATATATGCCCAAAGCTTGAAAGTGGTCTCTTAAAGAATTCCATTTTCAGTGTCCTTTTATTTCAACATTGACTTCCTTTCCAAATCAGAGACAACATACAATATGTAAAGTGTTTCTCATAACAAGGTCATGAAAAATGGCAAAACATTTCACCCATAGTAGATTATTAAGACAGAGTAACAGACTTGGACAACTAAAAGAAATTCTTACTAAGCATTAAAATTTAAAAGCCATCGATTCGTTTCCAAAAGGATGGTCACTTGAATATTATCATTTAGAATATGTGGACAGTACAGTAGTGCTAGAATATAAAGTTTGATGTGCAATAAAGTCACCATAGTGATGGAATAAAGTAGGATTCATAGCATAATGGAATATTGTCCCATATATGCCCAAAGCTTGAAAGTGGGCTCTTAAAAAATTCCATTTTCAGTGTCCTTTTATTTCAACACTGACTTCCTTTCCAAATCAGAGACAACATACAATATGTAAAGTGTTGCTCATAACAAGGTCATGAAAAATGGAAAAAAAATTCACCCATAATAGATTATTAAGACAGAGTCATTTTCCTGAAGTGTGTTTGACTGGTGCGGATATTGAGGCAGCTGTGATAGTGATTGGAAGGTTACTGTAAGTCCCGGAAATAGAGATTTGTATGCTATAGAAGATTCTAGTTTTTAGAGGTATTTAAAGAATATTATCTGTGCACAGGTGAAATCAGGTCATTGGTGTATAAGCATTTTGGTTAATTTTCTGTGGTACTGGGGACTCTTTGATGGTTTGCTGAATTCTACAATAATATTATTAGTGCATGTACTATGCTATAATGATTGACAAATGTGTAGTGATATTTAACATGGATCATATCGTATTGTGTAATTGAAAAAGTTGACGATTTTATTATTGAATGAGCAAAGGAAGTTTATTTGGAAATCTAGATACCTGAAACCTTAAGTCAAATTACCCTAGAATACTACAAGATTGACATCCTTTTTTATGTTATAGACCTTTTCACTATTTTGAGATACTGTGTAAAAGGAAGTGCTTGGCTGTGAGGCTTATCTGTCTAATCTTAGAGTTAGATATATTTTACAATTTGATTAAATGGTTTCTTATGTGTATTACAAGGTTTCGAAATTCCATTAGTTTGTTATTTTTGCACCTCTCTTAATGCCGCAAAGTTTTAGTTCTCAAGTTATGATTATAAATATCTATGGATCTGATTTTGAAATATTTGTTTAGCTAGACAACATGCATGTGATTTTCAAGTGATTGGTTTAATTGGTACATTTGACAAACTATTTTAAAACATGCATGTTGCAGGATTTAACCTCTATAATGATAAGTTTGCTGATCAGATGATCAGATTTGCAGTCTATAAGGAGAATTGTGTGAGATTCTGATATTTATGATGAGTTCTGGGTTATTTTCCTGCCATGGGTTTTCAGCGTTCATGCATAAATGGCATGCCAGATAACAATTAAGCTGTCTAGTCAAATATACGAAGTATAATAAAAGGTTCACTATTTAAATTTTAGCTTATGCCTCTTGTACTATGCAGGGAAATCTCTTGTTAATCAAGGAAAGTCTTCAGATGTTAACTCTTATTTTTCGAAGCCTAATTTAACAGTCAATAAAACTTCATCAAAAAGATGGCAATCTATGTGCAATGGTCGAAGATTAGTTGCTCAAATTCACTGTTCAGCTTCCCTTCAAGTAGTATGTTCTGCTATTCTGGTGAGTATATTTTTATATATATTTCCATTTGTTTAATGTTCTAGCTAAGTTTACACACATTTGACCTCATCCTTAATATTTTTCCATTTGACTCATATTTTTGGGTCTTCTCTCTCTTGGTTGTGAATGATATTCACTGTGTCTATTTGATCTGTTGAAATTTTGATTGTTGGAGTCTCACTACCACACACCTCTCTCTGTTTTTTTCTTTCTAAAAGTAATGGTTGTTTAATAACTGTGGCAACAAAGGCATGATTTATTTATGAATCTTTTCTTTTCCCTTGAAGAGAGCTAGGTGCTCCACAGAACAACAAACCATTCAACATCAATCAGCGGTGATAAGCAAGGCTCCTGTCCAAGGTAAGAAACCTCTATTTCTATTGCATTATATCATAATCCATTTGTCTGTTTCTTTGTAGTTTGTTTCAATGGGAGTGTTATCTGTATCTCCATTTGATTTGTTTTGCATTATCATATGAGAGTGTGTACATGTCTATATGGCAATTCTATACCAGATCCTGCATTGTATTTTTGTTCAAATTATTAGGAGACAAGAATTGCTAGCATGCACTGGGTTGCATTCTCTAGGAGATTTCTTTTGTGAATACAAATTGAGTTCAGTGCCTTTAATCATTTAATGACATTTCACTGTGATCTTGATGTACAAGTTGATGTTATCTATCTAGGCCTTCTATTCCTTAAAGGTATTGACTACTGCATAGCAGTAATCTAGTTGTTAGAATTTTGTTAATTAAACTATGATTCGATAGTGAGTCCTTTTATTCCATTATCTTTTCGTTTTGATCCTTCATCAATAAACCATTCTATTTAAAATCTATATGAATGCATGCTAATGCAATTAAATCAGATGAACAAAAATTAGGAGTGATGTGGTAGGCCTATTTGCTCCCAAGGTTCATCAAAGCTTGATGCTAAGCAATGCAAGGAAATAGAGGGTCTGTCCAAACTCAAGATCCAGGATATCAAGAAGTGTTTGGTGAATTTGAGTGCAGATAGGAAGTCTCGAATTGTACCCATTTGTATCCTAAAGCCATCGATTCGTTTCCAAAAGGATGGTCACTTGAATGTTATCACTTAGAGTCTTTGGACTGTACAGTAGTGCTAGAATATAAAGTTTGATGTGCAATAAAGTCACCATAGTGACTTAGGAGTGGCAGGTGCAGGGGTGGCTATTTACAACCCTAGAGGACCACAATAATTTACAATAATTTACTAAAACCCTAGCATTGTTTTAAGGTCCTATGTTGTGTGCAAGGCAGGTCAAAAAATTGGTGGTAATTGGAGATTCTATGGTGGTAATTCAAGAAATAATCAAGCATTCAACAACAAGACCTTCCAACCATGTCCAGATTGCTAGACAGGATTCATAGCATAATGGAATATTGTCCTTTGTCATCAAAACTCTAAAGCAAATGACATGAAAAAGAGAGGTGTTCTTTTGTATCAGGGACAAATGACCGAAAATTAGGGAAAAATCTTTTCACATTAACTTCCATCACAATTTTCCTAATCAACTACAGTTTGAATGTGTTAAATTTTCTAATCCCGGCAACCTGACTAATTATTTCCTGCCAGAATATTACGCAGATCTACTGAATTGAAAGCACAACTAAGATTTTATGATCCAAATGGATTTTACAAACCCGAAAAACTTATATCTTCATAAGTTGATGCAAAGGTTTCTTCAAACGGACGTTGTGTGAAATAGATGTTCTTCAATAGGTCTGCTAGATATATTCACTGTAAAATAAACTCAATACTGTTCCTCTCAAGACTTCTCTGTAATTTTATTCCAAAAACAGAGATCTGCAGGTCTGAATTTGTCTTCAAAACTGCCACTATAGATCCGAATTACAAGACTGTTGCAAGGTCACATATTTCACCATAGGTCTGAATTAGAAGGGTCTGAGTTGCAGAGAATAGTCTCAGGTCCGAGCTTCTGGAAAGGACGAAGTTACAGGCCTGTTAGGGCCGAAATTTCAGGCTTTCATAGGGCCAAAATTTCACGCCTGAATTCAGCTCCGAAAAAATTTATTTCCACAGGTGCAAATAGGTCTGCAAGAGATATATCCTTCTAGCCCAAAATGTTGTAATTATGATCTCCCTTTTAATCTCCTTGGCCTCCTATTTTATCTCTGAATTCTCACTGTATTTTTCACCGAAATTTTCATTCCAAAATGATGAGCATGACTAGTTATTTATAGCTGTTTGTGTATGAACTGAACAGTCGTGTCTTTTGATTAAGGAGCCGACATACCGATTTGAGCTAACCTATGCATAATTTTTGGCATTTATTTAAACCAATTTTAAGACTGATACATGGGCCAATTTTATGGTTAAGTCTGGGCCTCAGCGCTTGATAGGAACACCATACAATATAGCAGTACTTGTTGTATCTTCTGCTGTGCAGACCTGTTTTAACACCTCCTTGGCTGAACACTTGATAGTTGTAGGGGATCAACAAAATTATGTTAGATCCCTCCTTTGTGGCTCAAAGACTCTTTTTGTCATATAAAATTCTGCATGTCAAAGCCTCTCTGCTCCTTCACTTCCCACAGGACATTGTCAAAGCCTCTCAGCCCTCCTGCATTCATTCAGATCACCAAACTACACATATGTTACTTGAAATAGTAGTGCTCTAGACCTCCACAAACAAACATACATATACAGAAAAAGAGAGATTTTATTCCTGAGTAGTGGTCATTATAGGGCTCTAGTTAGCTGGATAAAACATGCATGCAGAATAGAAAAGGAAAATTTTCACCATGGAGTGTGTTGTTGCCATCATTCTTAGGCCATACGATATGTTTTTAGCTGGTGTAGTTATCATCATGATACGGTTTGACACGACCCATGAAGCACCAAAGCAAGGTCTGGAGCTCATGTTACGCATTAATAAGCAATCTCATATTCCCCATGGTAACGCATACATTTGAGATCCATTCCAATATTTGGGTAAAGCTGTGATTATCTTAAAATTCTAACTGTGATGGCGGTACTAATTTCCGAAAGGAAATGCAAATACATACTGTGTATGATGCAATATTATCTCAACAACCCGAAGATAAATGTATGAATGGCACAGATATAAATACCCGTGCACTTAATGCGCTAGCTCCTCTCGATAAATGATGGTAAAAGCGATTGAAGGGGTAGGGTTTGGGGATGATTACCTTTAACGCGAGAGGAAAGCGAGGAGACGAGGGTAGCTCCCAGTTGGTTGAATTTATATGTGGATACTTCTCTGAGATTGAAGAGCTTGAGACAGTGATCTTTGTAGGGATGACCATAATGAGCCAACTTGCCTTTCCTTGTTCTAACCCGGATTGATTCCCATTTGTGCCTTGGCGCACCAGCATGGAATTTGGGAGGTGAATGAAAACACAGATACCGAAAAATGCAGAGAATGGATGACGCTCACCATCATCGATTGATTGGCGATCGAGGGATGGATGGATAATTTAAGCGAACATGTTAATGATATGCTCCGAGGCTCACATAGTCAATGCTAGACTGGGGTGTGTCTTGTATGCCTTAAGATAGATCTGCAGTGTAGACATAACATGGATTGTGTGCAGCTTCCTAGACAGCATACCTTGTGGCTTCAAAAAATGTAGTCTTTGGAATCTAAACGTGTTACATTTTTTGAAGTTTTGTCTTATTACTTATTTGTTTTTGGCCAAATCTTAGTTTTGTTGTTGAAATGGAATTTTGAGTACATATATGGATTAAACACCTTGAAAAAAACCTAGGCAGGTACATTTTTGTTGTTTGTAGATTAAAGGACCTAAACTAATGTAGCGTGGATTTTTGTGGATGCCATTTCTAAAAAGTTGAAATTTTAGCTGGTCCTTTTTGACCTTTCTACCACGAGATATAACCGAGTAATTTTTCTCTCACTTGTATAACCTTTGCTTTTATAAAAAAAAGAGAGTTCCTGCCTCAAAAGTAGCTTTTCATGCATGGGGCAATTAGAAGATGTGAAATTCTATAACCTTTTGGATGATTAGAAGATCCAATTTTGGCATTGCTAGCGAACTAAGTTCAAATTGCGGTTTTGAGTCAATAGTTGGTTAGTTGAAACCCATTTATCAGGCGCAACATCTCGATAAAGCCTAGATAATATCTAAGATGAGGAGAGGTTGGACCTATTTCGGTACATTGCAGCCTCCAAGCTAACGATCCCGAACATAAGGTTATGCGTATACATGTGGTTCGAGTCTCCTTTTCATCACATTATTCTCTATGAATTAAGGAATGTATGTTGCCCCGAGGGAGGAACACCTGCTTTGGTACAGGATCTAATACAACCAACAAGTTACTAGGAACACCAGATTACTAGGTGCGATACATGCTTTAGATGCTGGGATCTAGTCTAGGAACACCCAACAACGAGAGGTATATCCGACACTCCAAGTAAGATATGAAAAAGGGCTCTTGAAATGCCTACGAATATGGCCTCAATGTTTATAATGACATACGTGTCCAATTCAAATGCTACCTAAAGTTTCACAAAGGTTCTAATGCCTTTGTTCGAGGGTTCGTTGTGTGTTTTCAAGGGTTTAGAAAAAAAAATTTTCACTGAATATTAGCAACCCTTATGATATTTTTACCACCACCATTTATAGCAAATTCCTTAGGTGAAGACATGAAGATTTAGGGTGGTTCATGCTTGAAGGAAAAGATGACTGGCAAGTTGATGGAGGTATTTAGAGTTTTTATTGTTGGCTATAATTTGCACATCTGATGACCACACAGATGTAATCCATAAAACAAGTAATAAAGATTATTGTTGTTCACGAAATTTTGAAAATTTTATTAAAATCCCTCGAATTATCCCACAAGAAGATTCCCAAAAACCCCATCATTGATGGAAACATTTGTTGATTACTGTGTTTTTATACTTGTTTTCATGCTTCCCTATACGCTCCGAACATTGACCTTTGAGAGCCATGGAAGTCTTTGTCATCGCCCTAGTTCTATTTGTTGAACGAAAATTTACCAGAGTTGGGTATAACCATTGGAAAGGCCAACAACAGCCAGGTTCCAGAGAGAACCACCAATCACGAGATATATCTACGTGTATCTTACGGCCCAGGGCTCTTCACATACGCCATCGAATGCAACGGTCATTTTCTTCTATATATCATCTATGTGCCCTGTAATCCCTCTGAAAGTATGTTACATGACCTCACATCCTCCGGGCAAAGTTGATCTTATGTCACTGCAGAGTTATATTTATGCTTGGATGGTGATCTGTTTGCTTTGTTTGGAGACCATGGAGGATGACAACATGCTACTAAAAACGGTTGTATTATAACAAGATTATTGATGTCAAAGCATTCATGGAGAGCTGCAGATACTACGATAAGGGATACTTTCCCATGATATTTTTGGAAGGGACAACAAAACCATGTTAAAATTGGTATTTGAAACATGAGCCCTAAAACCTAAAAACAAATCATACAACAAAATCACTATAATGTGATGGAGAGTTCAATATATGAGACTTCCTCTCTTGCTCATCGCATTAGAAATAAATGGGGTTGAAATTTAGAACCTAGCCATATTTGATACAGTATGAAAAAATGCAATTTACGGCATGAGGCATATGATGTGACCATTGTAGGTTACATGTTGGCGAGTGTATGTTATGTTGATCTGTACTTTTCTTTTGGTTACAAGGCAGAACTTCACCACAACATCATACCAATATGTAAAATGCGAATTAATTGTTGTGGGGAGCAAGCTAGCATACAGGATATTTGTTTCTATCCCATACTTGCCATCAACATCTAAGTTGTATTGCTGTGCATGTGTTGAATGGAGTAGCTATTGCTTGGCATGTTTATGATTTTACTGTCAAACATACTATTTTGACATGTCTTCTCTTTGTGGGGGAAGGTATTGCTACATTGTATTTGCTAAGGACACATGTTCACAGACAAGTCGAGGATACTTTAAAATGTTGGATGTGTTTTGTATTATTGTTCTAGAACATATTCTTTCTCTTTGTTTGTATTATTGTTCGAGAACATATTCTCTTTCTTTGTCTTTATTTCACACATTGTTTTAGGATATTTGAGTGTTTTAGGTTATTTAGGTTTTGGCACAGAGGTGGTGATTGAAATGCCAAATAATCACTTTATAATTATTAGTTTGTGTCTATTTGAGTTATTTTACATAAGCAATCTTTATAAAGTGATCTTAAGTAGATATTCTACTTATAGCTCTTGTTGAAGTGTTGTAAGAATTTACGAGGACCACTTCTATTCCTTGACTCAAGGTGGTGGATTCATCTGTTGAGGCCTTTCTCTTTCTTACGAATCCTTCATTTTCCGCTGAATCTGATTCAAGAAGATTCTCCCATTGGATCTCTCTTGGGATTCTTGTGGTTGTAGTCCATGTATCATTTTTTTAAAAGTCTAATTCTTCCTTCACCTACTTTTCCTGCTTTCATAACCATTAGGTAGGGACACCTGCCAATGTTGATGGTGTTTTGTTTGTTTAGTAAAAGATTGTCGAGACTTTAATTTATTGAAAGTTGTAGAATTTACAATCTATGAAGTTTCAAGATATAATTTTAAAGTCTAATTCTTTAAAGTGCTAGCTCAGCGGAAGAGCACCTTTACGACGAGGAGGTTGGTGGTTCGGTCGCATCGTGCCTTGATATTCATATGAGAATGGCAAGAGATCGGTTTTTGGTGATGGATGCTCTTTGACCATCACCAGCGAGCTTATGGTGACATTTTTCGACCCTCACCAAAAATATGAAATGGTGACGGTCAACGAACGCCACCATATATACACGTCGATAATGCTTGACCATTAAAAGTCAACGTCCTATAAATTATTGTTGTTGATATGAAATGGTGAGGGTCCTTGGTACATCATTATGGTCATTGTTCGTGATGGACCTTGATGTCACAGTAAGTTTATGGTGACGGTCGGTAAACGTCGCCATATGTGTGCACCGATAGTGACGGCCATGAAAGGTCCATCACAAAAAATCGTCATTGTTCATGTAAAATGGTGACGGTCACTGTCAAAGTCATTATAATCAATATTCGTGACGGACCTTGAATGTCCACCACAACACATACTTTCGGCGACGCCACCTTTGATGACGTTCATTTTTTTATTGACAGACGCTATTTTCGTCACCATTACCCATATGAAATGGTGATGGTCACTATCGTCACTAAAAATCATTATTGGTGACGGACCTTGAATGTCACCACAACACCTATACTTTCGGCGACGCCACCTTTGGTGACGTTCGTTTTTGGTGACGGGCTATTGTCCGTCACCATTGCTCATATGAAATGGTAGGCGGTCATTATTCGTCACTATAAATCATTATTGGTGACGGACTTTGTGAATGTCACCACAACACCTATGCTAAAATGGCGCCACCTTTGGTGACGTTCAATTTTTGGTAGCCAGAGAATGTTTTGACCCTCACCAGTAGGCTTATGGTGACATTTTTGCCCCTCACCAGTATGCTTTTTCTTGTAGTGCGGTCTCGAGGATGAAGTGGGAGTCTACCCTAAAATCGGTAAAAAGAAGAAGAGTCCGGGCCGGATGGTGGACTGTAGAATTTTCCTCCCTTTTTTTATCTCTTGGGCGAAGACTTGGCAGGGGTAGTAGAAGAATCGAGGGTTTTGGAGTTTGATACACGACCTTTTAATGCAACTTTTCGACACTCATTCGAAATCGGAGAAAGCCTTCCTGTTCATTTTCGCCTATCTCCCTGCGCACCTGTGTATACAAGGTGATTGCAAAGATTGTCGCTTCTAGTGAAACCTTTCCTCTCCAAAAGTATCTCGGCGAGCCGGTTTGGTTTTGGATGGGAGGCAAATCCGCAGAAATTTGTCGGTGTTGCCCGAGGGAAACTCTTCACGGCTAAAAGAAACGAGGAAAAAGGGGGCCATTATCAAAATTGATCTCTCTAAGGCCTACGACGAAATCGGTGGATGTATATAGGCTCCTTTTAACTCATACGGGGTTCGGACATGATTTTGTAAGGTGGACCATAGCGTGTGTTACCTCGACCTCGATTAACATTGCGATCAACGGGGCGGCTCGGTTTTCTTTAACCTGAGAGGGGACTTCGCGGTTCCCTCTATCCCCACTCTTTGTTTTGTTAGCGGTGAAGGTCTTAGCCTTATGATCGAAGCGGCGAAACGAGGTGATGCGAAAAGTTCGAAGTTGGGCTGAATCTTTGGGTGACCCATCTTCTCTTTGTTGTGATATTCTTATCTTTAGTGATGGGGTAGAAATTTGCAGTGCAATAAAAGGCTTTTTGATCTCTTCTTAAAAGCCACGGAGCACCGGCTATAAACGAGCCGAAATCTTCGGTCACGACGAGCGAGCTCTCCTTGAAGAAAACGGGGGTAAAGGAGATTCTCGGTTGAAGTAAAGTCTATTCGGGGGATACATTCAAATACCTTGGTTTTTTAATACGAAACACATTCTTACGAGAGCGAGGGCGGAATTGGCTCCTAGCAAAATTGAAGACGAGAATGAAACATTGGAGCTTTAAATGGTTGTCAGGTAAATAGAGGCTTGTGTTGATTAAATGAGTGCTTTTGGCCATCCCGAGTTCTTAGAGCTAGTCCTAATTGGGTGCCTAAATGTATTTTCTTTGAAAATAAATAAAATTTGTAGCGATTTTTATGGGTACACAGCGAGGAAGAAGGATTATGTAACCCCTTGAGTTGCATGGAACAAAATTGTTCGACCCAAAAAAATGAGGGGGTGGGGGATAAAAGATTTGGCCCCTTTCTCTCTTGTCCTTAACGTGAAAACTCATGGAGGCCGATCATTTGGGACAATCTGCGGGCCAGATGTGACTGGGAGGAAGTATATTGACCCGGCCTCGCCTCTAGAATGGATAAAAGAACGACCTACCAAAATCAGCAAAGGCTCCTCCAATGGTATGGAAAGCTTTGGTGGTGCCGATTTCAAATTGAAAAGAGTTTGGCATGGAAAGTGGGTGATGGCGGATCCATTGGGCGGGCGAGGACCCATGGGTGGCACATTAGGACTCTTGCTCTCTCAAGAGCGCTCCCGGCTTGTAAATAACGAGCCTTTATTCCCTCGATCCAATTGCGTGTGCAAACTCTACTATTTGGAGGCGGGGAGTGGTTTCGAAGGGAGGGCACTTGCACTAGAAGAAAGATGGCATGAGAATGGGGGTATTCCATGCGAGTTTGTTGAATTCACATATCCGCACGTACAAATGAGCCGGATGAGCTGAGATGGGTGCACTCGAAATCAGGTTTCTACTCTCCAAAGATGGGTTATGATTGGCTTATGTCTCGGAAGGGGTGGGAGGAACGATACGGTGGTGTGACCTTTGGCAGCCCAAATTGAAAGGACCGGCAAAGACTAAGTGTTTTTAAGTGTGTGTTCTTCGAAAGAAAGTACCTACATGGGATCATCTCCGGTTAAGAGGGAAGATTGGTCCCGAGGATGGTGCCGTTGTGTAGGTGAGTGAAAACTCTCCGAAGCATATTTTCCTTACACCTTTTCAAGAAGCCTACGGAATGAAACCCAATTGAACAAACAAAAGGTCTACATTCATTTTGGGAGGGGGAGCGAATTTCGAGAGAACTTTGAATAATTGGTGGCAACGAGGGCTCGATAATAATCGAACTGCACTTTTCTTTGGTTGTGTGGAAATTTGACGGATAACTTCGAAAGTAAACGCATTTTCAAAGACTACTGTTTTCCCTATTGCAAGACTTACGGTGAAGAGGTAGCCATTTTTGAAAGTATACCACTTCCCTCAACTTCAGCATTTTGTGAACTGTTCGAGTGGAAGATATAAGGTGAAGTGACTGAGCATACTTTGATGGAGCCTACGATATAAACAAAGCATGGAGGGCGCTGGTCATATACTTTCCTTGGAATTTCTCTCAAAGCCTCCATTGGACTTGGTCTGGAACAAATAATTTCGGCAGGCTTGAAAACCTTGCTCTTGCTATTGTATTTGGCTCTCCCTTGCTAAATGTGCGGGAGGTCCAGTTAGAGATTCTGAAATACGATCAAGTGGGCAAATGGTTCATACCGATCCCGGAATTATCTCTTAACCCCTACCTTGCTGAAATTTTCGTCTTAAGTTGTTTTGATGGTAGCAAATTTATTCCATTTACGGGGGAAAGAATACGGAAACGGACAACCTTTCTAAAAAGGCATTGAGCAGGTTTTGGATTCATGGACGATCGATGAAGTAGTGGATGGAGTGAGGGAGACTTGCCCTCCCAAGTGTTGCTTAATCATGGTACATTCGACGACTTCTTTAAATCCTTATTTTCTTCTGTTATGTATATATTTTCCAACATGTTATTTATATTTAACTGTATAAAACTATAAACTAAAACTCGGTGTTTTTAGTATATTAGGGCACAATTAGCTTATATTTTTCACGAATGTCGGCACTTTATATGTCGGCACGGTGTTCTTGCGTTTGATCATTGAACGATGGTGATCTTAAGTGTACCACATTTCGGTGTTTTTCCCCTTTATGGAAGCAGTAGCTTACGCCAGTTTTGCTTTCTTTCAGCATTTTTATGTTTTGACGAAATTTGTGCGTTAGTTCTCATCCAAAAAAAACATTTGTTTCATCTGGAAAAGGGAAAAAGTATTCACACATATGTATGTAACCCTCTTTTATAATAGGTTAGATTTTTTGTGGAAAAAAAGTTGTATAACGAAATTAAGAAAAGGATGTGTAGAAAAACATAATTCTAGGTACAGGGAAGCAGTAGATGTAAGGGCCAGAGTTTGATAAAGGGTTACATTATATTAGAGTAAATAAACAACCTAGAAACATCAATATGAGAAATAATTACATTCCTTCTAAATGATGGACTAGAACCTATTAAAACCACTATGGTATATGTAAGTTTGGACCGACATGCAAGTTTAATCGTCTAATGGCATGTCTTTCTTATAGTCAGTGCTTCTTCCCTTTTAGAGATACTAGTAGCTACATGTTTTGTTCTTTCTTCTGTGTTTTACCCTTTCATATACTACAACACCCTTATGGTGTTTCCTTTTTAACATATGGGGCAATTTCTAGTTTAAATTTACTTTAATGTGATATGTACATTTTTGTGTGGGGTGTAGAATTGAACTATGAACAGAATTGTTTGTTCCTTGATAATCTAGAAATACAATTTTAAATTAGATTTTGATTTTTTGTTATTCGGATATGTTTTAATACACTTGATAATTCTTACAAAATACTTATAGAAAACTTGAAATTTACAAACGACTACTTTTCTTAAACTTATTCTTAAAAATATTTATCATTTTTTTTAACAAAATTCATTAAAAAAAATGCTTGAAAAAAAACCATGATATGTATTTGTTATAGAAAGTTGAATTAGTTATAACTTATAATATAGAAAATTTGGGAAATGAATCCATTTAATATTTTTATTTTTTTTTTCTCTGAAAGGAAAAATTCGTAATCTTATTAATGAAAACAAGAGTGCATGTTACACTTTCACCGTAATTTTTAGGAAGAGATGACAAATACTTTGACTAGATGCTATATTACGAAGTGAAAAATAATTTTTATTACTTACATTATTTTTATTATTATTATTTTTTAACATAATTCTACATTTTAACCACAGTCCGGATTTCCTTATACCATTTATAATTCTTCGGTCTATGAATTAACATAATAAGATAAACATTATTATAGTTTTATAAATAGTTTAATTAAAACCTTCAATATATTTATTCACCTTTATTTTTTTACTATGCCTAACATTTCTTTATAATTTAGAAATTATTTTAATTTGTTATTAAAAAATGATCAATTTAAGATTAGCACACCTCCCTCATACCCGGATATGAGCATCTCGCTCTCTACACTATATATATATATATATATATATATATATATATATATATATATATATATATATATATATATATATATATATATATATATATGCGGATTTATGAAAATTAACTTTATTATTTCAAAACTACAACATTTTATCAAGTTTAATTCATTATAATCTAAAACATTAATAATTATTATTTTCACATTTCCTCTTTCCTTTTGATATATATTAATTATCAAACTACTTCAGAAAAAAAAAAGAGATAATAAAAGGAATTTTTACACGTACGAATTCTTATCTTAAAAAACTTTATGAATCTCCAAATGTCATAGATGTATACGGAATTCTTATCTTAAAAAACTTTATGAATCTCAGAATGTCATAGATAACTTTGAAACCACTGCTTGGTCACGATGAAGGTTTGCTCATTAGAAAACATAGATTTTGAGTTAATCCATTGGCTAATGGAAAAATAAGGACATTGAAGGTTACCGAGCGAAGCAAAAATTGGAGGTCATGTCCTCATCCCTCACACCCCCGAGCTTTTACGATCAAGCGATGCGAGAAAAGGTTCCCCAAACCATGGACTCTGTTACCTCGTGTACGTATTTTTAAAGTTAGGATACAATACTTTAAAATTGTCGGACTATTACGATTAGCCCTCTCTTAGCCAAGTTATATGATATTATTTTTGGAAAATAAGATGAGCATATGGCTTGAAAGTGAAAGGTAAGTGGGCTAAAGGCCAAGCGAGTTTTAGAAGGCAACACTCAACAACGGGCAATCCTCGTTACGCTTAGGATCATTGTGGAGGAATGTCGTAATAATCAGAGTAATCTCTTTTGTTGCTTTGTGGACTTTAGAAAGGCTTTTGATGCATTGCCTAGAAATAACCTATGGAATAGATTATAAGAGCTAAAGGTTCCTTTCGAGTTGAGAGATGATGCTATAAGTTTATAAGAAAGGTAATTACAAGTTTAAGAGCCGATGAGGGTGGTCGCGAGACATTAAGTGTAATGTAGGGTTAAACAAGGTTGCCCCTCTCTGCCATATTTGACATTTACGTCGATAAGCTAGAAGGTTGTAGAGGGAGAAGTTAATGCGCCTGATGCCAGGCTAACGATAGTCATTATCCTTCTTCTACATGCTAATGATGTTGTTCTTCGCGGTGTCCATCTTTAGTCTTAATAAGCAACAGACTTCTTTAGGATTTATGCTCTACCGTGGATATGATTTCTAACAACGATAAAACAAAATTTATGATTACCAAATCCTCGAAGGGAAACTTACGCTAATTTTTCATGTAATGATAGAAACTTGGAGGAAGTGTCTTCTTACAGAGATACTGAGATTGATCGCTGTCCACAAGCTCAGCTGGAACTATAGCATTGAGGGATTAATGGAGGGTGGAAAGCTTATTACAGTGCTTGAAAATAATTGTAAAGCGGAAAACCTTGTGATATGGGATAAAAATAATCTCCTCTTTGAAACTTTAGTCACTCATGTTATCCTGGCACTGTGTGAGGTTTGGGTTAGCAACATCTAGAGATGCAGAGAAAGATTGAGAAAATCTAGAAGCGTTTTATAACGTATAACCTCAAAATTAAAAATGTACACCCTATCATATTATCCTTATAGAAGTCTGGGTATTCCCCACAGCCTAGCTATGACTAGGCTTCATTGTATAAGCACAAAATCGATAACATGAAGGCATAGACTTCCTAAGCTAGCTTTAAATTCCGTGGCTCACCTAAGGCTCGAGGAGGTTGGTATAATATACGAAAGGGCATGGGCAAACCATTGGGAGATCGACGAAAATATTTCTTTGAGAAAAATATTAATAGCGTTAAAAATATTGTTACTTCTAAGTTTAAAGAGAAAATGAGGTATAGAGAAAGATTTAGAGACTAAAAGAAAATTAAGATATTATAAGGGAGTCATCAACCCTACTCTAGAAGATCAAAAGTATCTCTTTATTTTAACTAGCTCAAAGAAAAAAAAAAAATTAAAATAACGAAGATAAGAACGAACTCTCACATGAGCTCAGTATCTCTTTGTTTTAACTAGAGCAAAGAAAAAAATTAAAATAGCCAAAATAAGAACGAACTCTCATAAGCTCCATAGTGAAACGAAGATTGTTGGGCGGAGTTCACAAAAACTGCCATGGGTGGAAAGGGTCTTGCTATCTCTATGAGAATATGAACATTGAGGATAAAAATCACTTTCTCTTAAAGTGTATCTTGCGTACACCCACATTAGATATCGGATTTCATAATCTTTGTTGTGAAAATTATAGTGAACTCAGAACACTTCTCTCAAGCTCTTTAAGCATAGAAGTACAATTTTAAAATAAACTAAATAATTTACTTTTATTTTAGAATTCGGATAAATAAAATTTGAATACAGGTGGATGTTAACCACCACCACCACCACCAATATTCTATTATCAAATTAAACACTTTCCTTGTGTACTGATTAAAAATTTTTTGTTAAATAAAATAAAAACATTTATTAATTTCTATCATTTTACCATTTTCATATATACATTTCTTATCGATATACGATATTTGATTTTATTTTAAACGAAAAATAAAATAGTTATTAATTGTATCATCACATTTCATATATGCCTTTATTTTTTAACTTTAAAAAATGACTCGTAAATATTTCATTTATTATTCAACTAATGTGACTACTTTATTAAATGGTATTTTAGGGATTCTTAACGCTTCCAATTCTGAAATATAAGAGTTTTTATAAGTATCCAAATTGATAACTCATGCGGAATTTGATAAGTGTTTTGATAAATAATATGGTACTTTAATTTAAAATTTGTTTTTCTAAACATCACGACTCTCATGCAAAATTTCTTCACGTCACTAAAGATGCATAAACAGTAATCAAGGATGAAACAATGAGAGATGCGAGTGCATACACGGATAATAATTATCAATTGTTATATTTTTGGACAACTACTGGTATAAAGAGTAATCGCGGATGAAACAATTCGATGAAGATGCTTATGAACATGCATGTTGAATAGGAAGTTGTGTTTCACCCCACTCCTGCTCATACGTTCAACTGCATTCCGATGTCTGGTTCATCGGATTGACATTTCCTTTGTCCTCCCTCACTCTTTTCCTCGCATTTCTCCATTCTCAGTTCCCACTGGCCAGCCTCCATCCACTAGTTTTGCATCTTCAACACGTGGCCTCTTTTTTGTTGCGATAAAAACAGTATAAGACCATTTGAGCCAACCCCAATGGCACTCCAACAAAATTTAGTGCCTGCAAAATATAGTACACGAAAGCAACAAATAACTTAGCGGTAGCTTCAAATTAACGGTTCTTAATGATATGATAGGTCAAACAAACTGATCCGCATGAATTTCAACATATAAACTGGTAACAACAATTTAATTATTACCATTATCAGAATGTCTCTGCTGAGAGCGCCGCCACCATCCACAGCACACTTCCGAGGAAAGCGAACAACGGAAAATAGAAGCTCGGCATGAATTCCACGCTCTTTGAATGGATTACTAGTCTCTGAATAGTAATAAACACAGTAAAAAGACATTAACAACAGGCACTATCGGTAGCTTTCATTACCTTTAATTGCAAAAATTGGTATAGTGCCCATAATTATGAAAACCAGACAGGGCAGGGTAATGCTTACTGACGAGTAGCGGCGAAGCGTAGAGAATGCCAGTCGCTACCGTTCCTGTGGTTCTACAAGGACCTTCCTCTGCTTGTGGTCGTGTACACCACAAATGAAGCTATCACAATAGTCGCAAACACCACCAACACAAACGCGACCATCCCGGCCATTTTCCTCTACAACATTTTATAGAGAGCGGGCATTAGCGCAGTTCCTCCAGATTGCGTTAATTTTACCCAGTCTGCTCTTCGGTGAATATTTACATGACATGAAGTATGGGCATTTAAATATTTACCTTGGATTTAGAGTGGAGCGAATAAGATAGATGCAAACAAAGTAACCTCGAGAAGGAGGCCAATGGCATTGACAACCATAACTACAATGTTATTCACCCGTTGCTGATGAGAGGACCCATAGAACGTGTAGAGAAGACAATTGAAGAGCGCTATCGTATGTGGTAACCCCGAAAAGCTCTCGGTACTTCTCTTTTCTATCACCACTGTGAATGTTGTGCTGTTCACCAATATGACACAAAATCAAATCAGTCTCACACCCATATGGTGCTTTATTCGTGGTTCGACTTTTTAGGGTTTTGCATACTATACTCACATTGGTGCACCAAACATGAGCAAAGCAAAGACACTTCTGTGATGTCATGTGAAATCAGAGAAATCAGTGGACGATTAACAATTTAGTTCATATACATTTGCAAGACTATCTCCAATGTGGCATAAAATAGGTTTGATGTGATCTATAAAAACAGAAATTCATATCTATGCCTATAGAGGACTGAGGCACATCTTAATACTAGGGATTTAGTGGCTCTGACAGACCTAAAATTCAGCCCCCAAGCGTATGAAGTTGTTCATCATTTCTTTGTTGTCAACGCGTCACGAGGAGGCAAGAAAAAAACAATGCCTTTCGGCGGGCGGGTGGCGCAAGTGTTGTGCTTACAGCATTTGCAGTGATAACAACACAATGTTTAAAATTGTACTCTGTCCCACGTCAGGCATGCAGTCAATTACTAATTTTGTATTCAGAAAATGGAACCACCTTTGGTTTTGTTGTTGACCGCATATGTCCAGGGTCATATAATTACTTTCTCCACTTATATATATGAACGGTTCTCAGGCATCTCTCTATTTGCTTTAGATGTATGTTACGCTAATTTTCATTCATATAGTTGTTTAAAGAGAGGACTAATTGCCGGAACTGTCAAAATAGGCGGGAATTTAGATTAAAAAATTTAAGAAATTTTATAGTAACAGTGTTTGAATTATAATTTTGATGGTGAAAATAGATTCAAAACCATCAAAACTTATGGAACACGAAATATTAAAGTTTGATAGTTGTAAAGTGAATTTACAAAAACCCCTGCCAAATTTTCTTAACATCGTAAGCGAATTTCCATGATTTTCAACCCAAAAAACCTCTTAATTGGGCCACGGCAATTTTCATAGGTGCGTTCACATGCTTTTGTCGGTTTCGTTGTAACTAAAGCATTGCGTGGGCAAAATACCCGATGGAGGGTTTTCCATTTATTAAGTTTAAAATTTTTTCATTGCTGTTTGCAGTGATGTGCTGTGTAGTTACGAAACGTACTTTTCTTGATAGTTATTATTTTCTAAAAATGTTATTAATTCTCTAAAATTACATGTAAAGTTGGTTTTGGTGAAGTGTGTGAAAAATCATGCATATGTGAATTAGAATTAAGAGTGTGAAAATTCATGCATTTGTGAATTAGCATTAAGAGTAATGCATTTGATAATTAATTGTATTTTGGGGTGTATTTTTTGTTTTTTTAAATTTATTTTTGTAACTAGTATGCATGAATAGCATTCTCTATTTTCCTAAGTGGGCCTAATGGTTAGTATATATGTCTTCCTAGACTTAGCGACCTTCCCAACTTAGCAAGCAAATGGTTGCGAGGAGGGTGAGTCACTTGTCCCACAAGCAAGGGGGGTTCATACACCAATTTGGTTGTCATTGCTTCAAAATTGGATAATAATAATAATATATATGTAACACATTGAAACTAATGCTACACGGTTATTGTGGTGGCGAGGTTGCTCCTTCATATGAGATTTTATGGTTGGAGGTGTTTCTCTTTCTTCTCTTTGTGTAAGTACTAGATCACCATTTGATATTGGGTGATACTGGGTGATTAACCCATGAGGTGTGAATAGTAGTTTACATGGGGTTTAGTCTCAGCAGGTCATAGGTTGAAACCTTATGGTGAGGGTTGAGGATGGAAGCCACTTTTCGGAAAATTAAATTCCAAGGGTGTCAGCCTTCCAAATCCTCACGTCCTACAGTGATAAGCATCATTGCGGGTGTGTGGGTTGGTCTTCTATGATCCAATAAATGGGTTGATCTATATGTTTCCATCTAATAAATAGGTTAGCTCAAGCCAGGCTAAACTTAACTACCAAAAAATATAGAAGGTTGAATCATATGGATTGAGTGTAATAGTAGTGGGAGCAATTTCATATTGGTTTTCGATAAAGAAAACAGGATACTTGCAATATATGAGCACCTGGTGGTCCTCACACCTACCCCTCGGGAATTAAATTGCATATTTAAACCACGGTAAAATCAGATCAAATTTATTGTAAGGAAACATGTTTGTTATCATTGGTTGTACTTTTATTTCTTAGTAATTTAAATGTATCATGAAGACTAAACTTGTTGGTTTGGGTGAGTTTAGATCACCCATGTTTTAGTTCAAATTTTATGGAATTCATTTGAGGGATGGAAACCATTTTTTAGGGGTCGAAAATTATCTCAAGGGCATTCAAGTTCAATGAACCTACACCTGATCCTAGTTGCACCTAGAGGAGCTCTCTAACTCAATATGGAAGAAACATTGTAATGTTATGTTATGTTATATAAAAATTTTTTGACATAGTTAAATTACATAAATAATAATAATAATAATAATAATAGAATAGAATATTTGGACTGCGTCGGATAGATAAAAATAACAATAAAACAATAATTATAACTACAATTGTAATCATTAAGAAACAAGCTATACCTATTTGAAATATGGATCTATCAAGCTCCCAAACAAATAAAATCTTATCCTATCATGTTAACTATAAGTACTTCCATCGATAAACTAAGTGATCCCTACTTATGTTCAACAAAAAAATAATTATGTTTTCTTTCTGCGAGTTACCTTCTCATATTTATAAAACTACAAATGATAATACAATGATGTGTTATCTCTTGCACGACATCTTGAGGTAATGTATATCCAATTATCCGATCTTTTGGTGAAATAATGTACAGAATATTTAGAAAGCATTAGCATTATTTGATCGATTACCATATCATTATATAATGTAAAGATTATTTGCCTCTACTCGATTACAAAACCATACATAATAAACCTTTAATATTAGACAAACCGCCACGAAAGACCAGGTAGGGCGTGAACGACATGTGAACATATTGGAACATTTACGCGCAATTTTTGGAGCCAACCGTGAGAAGACCGCAACAATCGAGCAAGCTGTCACATGCGGATGCGTTGACTATCTTGGTTTAACGAACGCTAGAGCTTGAAGTGTGATGTGGCACTCGGCGATTGAGAGCTGGACACCATATCACATGGTAATCGTATTGACATCGCGAAGAGATTAATCGTCAAGTTTATTTTTATCAAGAAGTTCATTTTGCCGTTTGAAATGAATATATTGATTTTAAAATTATACATCATGTAACATAATTCCTAAGGTGCTACACTTTTATTCCACGAAATCTAATTCCAATTAATACAATGTTGAATTCTATACCTAATCCAAAAGTTGACACAGACATTTGGTGTAAATTATAAAAACTTAACAATTGTTCCATGAAAGCATGGAGTGCTTTTGAAGACTTGTATTCGAGAATTATGGAAGCGTGTATATTGGTCGTCCGGAGCGGAATTAAGTGCGAGACGGGCGTTGGAAACACAGGAGAGGGAGGAAATTTGTATTTGAAAGAGACCGAGGAGGTCTGTGAGCATGTTCAATCTGATGAATTTGTGTGTCATCCCTTCCTTGGATTAATTCAGCAATAAGCAGGACACCCATCTTGAAAGCGGACCCGGAGACGTAGTCCACCAGGATGAAGTCCATGTCTCGTTTATTTCATGTATATATTTTGTTCTTAAAATCAATAATGACAATTTTCTTCTTAATTTATGGATTAACACGAAAAATCAATTTCTTCCCATATGCCTTCACACTAACGAGTCGAGTTATGATGAGATTCACTTTGGAAACTATTTTAGGTCCTATTTCATGTCTATTTCATATCACTTTTCCTCGAAGTTGATATGATTTTTTAACCTCCACTTACTTATAATAAAGGTTAGGCTCTTTTCCAAACTTTTGCTACGAAATTTCGACTAGGGAATTCCATTCTAGGAAGTTCTCACCGGATGCCACCTTGTCTCCTTTCAAGTTCCTTTTGACTCTTAGCTTATGTAAAGTTTACCTGACCCTCATTGTGATTTAGCGTTAAAAGAAATACTTAATGAGGGAAAAAGGGATAAATTTGTTCGTAGGTTAATAACTTTTACTAAGAGCTTAAGTTTTGGATTTTGGATGGTGATGAAAACACACATGGATTAGTGGGGTTACTCTATTTATGTATATCAAAGTTTAAATTTTAATGTCCTCCGACCCTATATAGGCGTATTTTTATTTGGTTGTTGTAAATTTTATTTGGTGGACAATGGGTAAGTTACCCACGGTGACCCAGTGAGTTTAAATTAGTGAAGTTCTTAATCAAGTGTGTGGTTTTATTTCTTATGATGTGTTTGTATTTTAAATTGTCATATTTTAGTTGGTTTTTCTTTTTTGAATACGGTGTAATTTCTAAAAAGAATTATGAAAATAATTGTTAATGCCAAGGTTTCGCATTTCATGGATTTTTTCATATGAAAGTTCCACCTCGAGTTTTTCATATATAAATTTTTTTGAATGTATGTTGCCACTAAGTTTATTATTGTTCTCTTTATTGTAATTATTTAGAAACCTTTGTTGTTATAATTCATACCTTTAGTATTTTTCTTTTCCTTTATGTGGTTATTGAGCCTAGGAAAATTATCTCGCAACTCCTTAATTAAATAAATGAATTGTTAACTATATAAATATATTTATTTTCTTTTTATTTGTATGGGGGTTTCATCCTCTCTAGGGAGAGAGAGAAAGATATAGTTTTTTTCTTATTGTCTAGAGGTTGAAATTCATTACTCCTGGTCATTTCACATAGAATTTTTAAACATGTCATTTTATTTCCATTCATCATTGTCTTTACCATAAAGGTCCACTAGGCTCCTTTCACGGAGCCACAATTCTAATGACATTGAAAATATAAACACTTAATACAAGTAAGATAAAGTTAAATAAAATTATGTTCGCATCACGGTGAATCATCCCCTACTTAGACAAAATAAATTGTCTATATATGTGTATATATAAATTTGATATTAAAATATTTAGCTACAACGAGTTAAAATGTAAAAGAACTATACGTTTTTTCTTTTTTTTGTGACTTAGGTAGTTCCTTCCATTTTCTATTAATAAAATCCAAGAAAAAAATATACAAAACTAGACCTCGACACCTTGCCGCGAGAGAGCAAGTATTTCGACCATCGAAGTTGGAACAACTATTCGAACAAAACATAAAAGCGTGAAAGAATATATACCATATGTGAAATTGTAATATCTAAGTGAGAATAACAACATATACGGAAAAAGTACTAGCCCTAAAAATAAAGTAAGACATTTGATCATGAAACATTAATCTTCCTCGGAATTCCTTGGTCTTTGGATCTTTGTATGCAGACCACCTGCTAATTCATTTGCAATTTGTTGCACATGAACTTGATTTCCTTCTCCAACCTTCCATGACACTACATCTTGATGCAATTGTGAAGGTCTGATTTCACGGATGTTCACATTAATATACCCATGATTGGGATTAAAGTCTCTTGGATTTTACTGCAATAGAGCATAAATGCTGTCGTTACTTGAGGGCATTTGATTAACGAGTAAGTTCTAACTTATTTTGAAACAAGAAAATTCGACCGTGTGTGCCTTTTTGTGTGTTGGCGCATTACGCATGTCCTCGACCATTTTCATCTTCCATATCCAAGTTGTTTAAAACCTACTTTACGACAATAAATATTAATTTATCTGGGAACTTGGGATTTTTGATGTAAATGTTTGAACTGGGTGGTTCAGGATGTTGTTGCACAATTTTCTTCCTCTTTTTTGATCTTTAACAAAGTAGGTTGCTTGCCTTTGCCTCTAGGGGGCTTCTACCTCTTGTAACCATGTTAAAGAAGTAACACGACAAGGAATACGCTAAAGCTGCCATTAAAAAACAACACCGATCAGATTCTTAGACAAGTTGAACTTGGAATGCGAGAGAGGTTCCATCACCCGAGTTAGGCTCCATGAGGAAAGAAATGAGATTGAAGACTAGACACTAATACAATCAGCGGGAAAGAAGAAAGGTGAGGAACCCATAGATTATGTGTACAGCGGAAAACAGAAGATGACGAGAGAATTAAAGGTAAGACAGTCCATATGTCAATACGGAGATAATAAGGCAAAAAATATTGCCCACATATCCAACTTAGGACCCTATTAACATAATTGCCAGAAGTTGAACGAAAGGAGAAAAACAAACTACTGCAGCAAGAAAGATCTTGACCATAAAAGGCAAACCATTTGAGCCAATAGGCAGAGCAACATTTATCTGCTGATTGCAAAGACACGACACTCTATCGAAGACAATATAAACGGAAAAGAACGAGAGACTAATACATACCTGCCTTGTTCTGAGAAGTTTTGACGAAGAAACCTTTAAACCCATATAAATAAATAAGTGAAAGAACTAAACCAACCCATTAAAAGGCTGGCGTGACAATAATTATAGCATAATTTAGAACATAGAATCTTAAAAATACAAGATTCGAATGAGGAAAGCATGAGACCATTCCTTAAATATTTGGGTAGCAGGAAAAAACCCGGCGAGAAGAATAAGTGGTAGACACAACAAACCCCATGCCGTTTCATGCAGTGAGCCAAATCTTCATTAGAGCAAATAATCTAAGAATATATTTAATTATCCACATTAAACCAAAAGATAGAAATGTACCGCTGGAAGGAGTAGCCATGATGATACATGCCAGATTGTCCTGACATCACGTTAGCCTTTGTTGGAGAAAATCCTATGACGACGACCGAAACAAAACCACGATTTTAAATCAAACATTACCATGCATGTTGATATACTTTATCTTTTCCAAATTTCACAGCCGAAGCCCTATTTGGTGACCAGTGGGCAACGTGATTGTACTTCTCATTTTAACATTTGTGTGGTCCGTCATCTGGTATCCTCCTTGTCCATGGATGCCTTATAACGTTGGTCGTCCTCCCCATGCAATAGGCCTGTGATACTGACACATTGAACCAGGCTCCAACCTCTGTTACACCCCAGAATCGAGGAAAAATAACTATACATTTTCATTACCTCGAAAGTGAAAATATAATTTTGTTTTTTTATATATTAAATTGATATAAAATTATATAACTACATATATATTATTAAAACAGGCTGAAATGTTTATTTGTTGTTGAGAGTGTGAATAAAACATTTGAAGCCTCCTTCACACTCAATATTAATATCAACTTCTTGTAGAACTCTATTAAGTATATCTCAAAAGTGAAAGGATATTATATTTAATTTTTTTGAATATCACCCTATTCATAGCTCTTAATAAATGTGGAGTTAAGATATATCTATATAATTATTAATTATATATATATATATACACATATATATATATATATATATATATATATATATATATATATATATATATACGCTACCCCTAGTCCTCCATATAGTTACATATCTATCTCTTAACATTTTCCTTTCACACATATAAACCATATATATATGGAATTTTTGTTTCTGATATTTTTTATTTTTAAATTTTATTTTTTAATATAATACATACTTTATATATATATATATATATCATTTTTTAACATTTTTTTTTTATCTTTAAAAATATTTTTTTAATCTATTATACATAATGCCTATATATATAATTAAAACCCTAATAATTAGTATAATTATATACTCTCATACATATATATATATATATATATATATATATATATATATATATATATATTATTTACGAAGATATTTTTATTTTTTAAATTTAATTCATTAATGTTTTATATATAATTTTATAAATTTAATGTTAAATTTTTATATATTTCATTAATAGAATTTAAATATAAAGTTTTGAAATATAATAATATGAATTAATACTTTAATTTATGGTAAAAACTAATCTTAATTTTGAGTTATTATTTATATTTTATATGCAAATTGTAAAGGAAATATGTTTATTTCTAATAATATTTATTAATTAAATTATTAATTTATGTTTTAAAATATTAATGGTTACCAATGTGAATTATTATTATTATGTAAGTAAGGCGTTATTATTTGAAAAAAACTTTCTTAGATGCCCTCTGCACAAATACGCACCATTAGATAAAATGTTAGACGATTGAAAAATTTTACACCATAAGATCAACAATAGTTAATAGTTAAAGACACAAAACTAACAAACTATTAATTAAAATTTATAAATACAAAATAAAAATAAGAAATAGTTAAGCTGATTGGGTAGCCCTTCCCTCCCTATTGTGTGAATTTGTAACTTCTTACAACCATTGTGTTCTTGTTTCCTTTAATTCACAGCAGTTTGCTAGTCCAACTATAATGAACTGAATCTTTGTTCTTTTTATTTTGCAGGGCTTCCTTTTATATGATTGTGGTACCTGTATTTGAAAGCAGGGCTTTTTCGAGACATGACAAGCTTTATTGTTCTTGTGGGTGTTTACAGTGAGCTTTTCATTTTAGTAGTGGTTTTCTAGTCCAATTATAATGAACTGAATCTTAGTTTGTTTTAGTAGTGGTTTTTCTAGTCCAATTATAATGAACTGAATCTTAGCTTTTTTTATTTGGAAGGGTTTAGGTTTATATGGTTGTGGTAGCTTTATTTGAAAGTGGTTTTTTTCGAGAAATGACGAGCATTATTCTTCCAGGCTTTCTTGTTTGTGAGTTTACTCTGAACTTTTCATTTTAATTAAATTCTGGAAATTTTCTTTTCTTATTCCTTAAACTTTCGACCTGGGTTAATTTGTTTTTGGTCCATGCTAAATTCTGAAAATTTTATTTTCTTATTCCTTGGGTTAATTTTTTTTTGTCCCATTCTACGATTGCTACAACAAAAATAAAGAGGCAATGAACTGAATCTTTGTTTTTCACTTGGCAGCGCTTCCATGCTAAATTTTGGAAATTTTATTTTCTTATTCTTTGGGTTAATTTGTTTTCAATCCATGCTACAGTTGCTATAGAAAAAATAAAAAGGCAATGAACTAAAACTTTGTTTTTCATTTGGCAGCGCTTCCATTCTAAATTCTGGAAATTTTATTTTCTTATTCCTTGTGTTAATTTGTTTTGGGTCCATGCTACGGTTGCTACAACAAGGCAATGAACTGAATCTTTGCTTTCCATTTGGCAGTGATTCCAGTTATATGGTTGTGATAGTTTTATTTGAAAACGGTGCCTTTTTCACCATATGCACCTTTTCAAAAATCTCCTCTATGTATTCTTGCAAGCTAAGCTATCATGGGTTGCAAGATTGATAAAGGCTTGGAAAACATTTATTTATTTTATATTTGATTAAGAATTATCTATTTCTATTTGATAAACGTGTTAATTCCATGTATTTGTCTTCATTAAATCAATTTTACACTTTATACCCACTTATTGTTTTCCTTGAACTTGGCCATTTTGTTATTGGTTAAATGTGTAAAGTCCAAATATTTGTATGGGTGAAGTGAGTTTTATATTTTGGAGAATTTAATTTTATTTTGGGTAATTGAGTATTGTATGTATTTCAGTATTTGTTAAATGTGTAAAGTCCAAGTATTTGTATGGGTGAAATCAACTTTATATTTTTGGGAATTTACTTTTATTTCAAGTAATTGAGTATTGTATATATTTAAGAATTGGAAAGATAGAGTAGGAATATCCATAAAATAAAATTAAAACTTAGAGAAATAAGAAAAATACTTATAAAATATATATGTGTGTGTGTGTGTGTGTGTGGATTATTGTAAATGGAAAAAAATATAACTATAACTAAAATAATAGTAATAATAAACAATGTTTTCATAAAGCATATTAAATTGTAAATGTAATTAAAAGCTAGTTAAACAAATATATAATATTATTTTAATTTAAAATATGTAATATGAGTAAAAAATATTTTATTTTGTTATATTTATTTGAAAATTGAGAAATTTTATATTTAAAGTAAATTATCAACGTATTATATTTTTCAAAAAATATATATATATTTATTGTGTGAAGTAACTATGCATATAATGTCAATCAATTTTGATTTTACCAATTAACATTGTGGAATGACTTTGGACTATAAATAGTCATATAGCCATATGAAATTGTAATTACACATTTAAAGATGAGTATTGTGCCTTCTTAATAGTGCATTTCTCTCCTAATATTATATTTTCTTTTCATGATAAATATTGTGTTTGATTTCTTATGTCATTGATTAAGGTTGTGGTAATAAATTGATTGGTACATTGGTGTTGTTAATTTACCACAATTATATGTTGTTACAATCACTCTTACCACAATTCCTATTCTTCATTAGCAATATTTTAAAATAATTTAATCTTCCAACGATAAATAACAATTGCAGATAGAATAGTAAATGCAAAGAATAAGAGACATGAATTCACACCACACAAGAGCTTTTGTAATTTTGATATGAATTTGCTTTGTCTTCCTCTTAGAATTTGTGTTTTAAGTGTCATATGTATTCATTAAGTCCATGGGGGGTATTGAGGGGTCTTGGATAGATGGTGATCCAGTGTTGTGTTAAGGCACTCCTTGAAGTGAAGTCACACATTCATATTGGACATGATGAAGATGCAGTCTTACCAAGCTTACAAAAAATGTAGAGGTTGAGAAAGTATTAAAGTCCACCTTTACAAATTGAGGATCTTCTGTGTTAAAACTTTATTATTTAAAAGTGAACTCATGAAGATTTTTATTTGGACAAACATTTGAATTTCTAAAGAAACTTTAATCACTTGTTCATGGGTTCTCGATATCACTAATTAAAAGGGCTTTGGTATCCTAGTATATCCTCATAGTCCTTTTTAGGATTCAAAGACCAAATGTGAGGATGTTCATTATTCAAATTTACCATACTTATGGTAGAGTATGGTGATTTGATATTTTCAACACCCTTGAGTTCAAAAGATTCATATTTTAGCTTCAACTTGATATTCTTATAATATATCCAAAATCATTGGATGCAGGTCAATATGATGGAGATGATCGAATGCACAAACTAATACAAATTAGAATGATACAAATGTTTGCTAGGGTTCGAATTGGGGAACAATGTAAATGGATCTAAATGAAACCCAAGAGAGCTATATCAGTTGTAAGAAATATTGAATCCCAAATAAATTTAACATATACAAATAGGGTGTGGATAAATTCCAACCATTCAAGTAGGAAAATAATTTAAACAAAAGCCTTTCTTGTGAAAATACGTATGGATGTTTAAACAAAAAACCAAATGAGGGTCTTTGTTCAATAATTGCTAAGGAAAAATATCTTTGCTATCTCTATAGTGAATTCTTTGGAAAATAAAAAAGTGAATTCTTAGGAAAATACAATAAATAACCAAAAAAAGAGAACCTGATATGGTGGATACTCTTGTCGTGTCAATGATGCAACAATGAATTCTTTGGAAACTACAATAGATGACGAAAAAAATAGAACCGGATACGATGGATACTCTTGTCATGTCAATGATGCAATTCCTGAGATTATAGAAAAATAATTACATTCAACCATTTTCCTTGACTTGTTTTCATTTATTTGGAGCATAAGAATCATGGTTCCAATATTTTATTGACAAGGGAATACAAAATTTGGACAAGTTACATATGCTTTCATCAAAACATGGGCACTCAAGAAAGATAGAAGGTTATTAATTGCGTAACTTCATCAAATGAAAAAGAAATACCATTTAAATTTAGTTGATGATCCTTATCCTATTTTTGTTTTCTTAATAGGAATTTCTCTATTGTTAAGTTACATAACGAGGAATTAAGAAAAGGATGTGTAGAAAACATAATTCTAGGTGGGAAAGCAATAGATGTAAGGGACGAGTTTGATAAAGGGTTACATTATATTAGAGTAAATAAACAACCTAAAAACATCAATATGAGAAATAATTGCATTCCTCCTAAATGAAGGACTAGAACCTAGTAAAACCAGTATGGTATATGTAAGTTTGGACCGACATGCAAGTTTAATCGTCTAATGGCATGTCTTTCTTATAGTCCGTCAACTTCTTCCCTTTTAGAGATACTAGTGGCTACATGTTTGGTTCTTTCTTCTATGCTACCCTTTCATATGCTACAACACCCTTATGGCATTTCCTTTAAAACATATGGGGCAATTTCTAGTTTAAATTTACTTTAATGTGATATGTACATTTTTATGGTGTAATTGAACTAATAGACAAAATTGTTTGTTCCTTGATAATCTAGAAATACAATTTTAAATTAGATTTTGATTTTTTGTTGTTTCAGATATGTTTTTAACTGCATCAATGAATTCAACAAACCAAAATACTTATAGAAACTTGAACTTTACAAACGACTACTTTTCTTAAACTTATTCTTAAAAATATCTATCATTTTTTAACAAAATTCATTAAAAAAAATGCTTGAAAAAAAACCATGATATGTATTTGTTATAGAAAGTTGAATTGAATTTATAACTTATAATATAGAAAGCTTAATTGAATCCATTTAATATTTTTATTTTTTCTCACAAAGGAAAAATTCGTAATCTTATTAATGAAAACAAAATTGCATGTTACACTTTGCTGTAATTTTCAGAGATGGGCAAATACTTTGCAGCTAGCTGCTATATTACAAGAGGAGTGAAAAATTAAATTTTTATTACTTACATAATTTTTATTATTATTATTTTTTAACATAATTCTACATTTTAACCACCAAGGTTAGATTTCCTTATACATTATAATTTATGGTTCTATGAATTAACATAATAAGATAGACATTATTATAGTTTTATAAATAGTTTAATTAAAACTAACCAAATATATTTATTCACCTTTATTTTTTTACTATACCTAACATTTCTTTATAATTTAGAAATTATTTTAATTTTATTTATTAAAAAAATGATCATTTTAAAATTAACACACCTCCCTCATACCCAGTTGTAAAAGACATCTCACAACTCTCTACACTATATATATATATATATACCGATTTATGCAAATTAAATTTATTTCAAACTATAACATTTTATCAAATTTAAATTCATTCTAATCTATAACATTAATAATTATTATTTTCACATTTCACTCTTTCCTTTTCAATATATATTAATTATAAAAACTAACTAGAAAAAAAAGAGATAATAAAAGAATTTCTTTACACGTCTGGAATTCTTATCTTAAAAAACTTTATGAATCTCCAAATGTCATAGATAACTTTGAAACCCTGGTCACAATGGAAGAATTTTTCTCATTAGAAAACATATATTTTGGGGTTAGTCACGTGGCTAATGCAAAAGATAAGGACATTGAAGGTTACCAAGCAGAAAACTTAAAAATTGGAGGTCTTGTCCTCAGCCCTCACATCCCAAGCTTTTCAATCAAACGAATCGGGTTCCCCAAGCCATGGACTCACAACCTCATTATTCGTATTTTTTAAATTGGAGATACAAATAACCCTCACAAGTACAACCCTAGGACTATTATGATTAGCCCTCTCTTAGCCAAGTTATATGATATTTCTTTGGAAAATAAGATGAGCATATGGCTTGAAAGTGAAGGTAAGTCGGCTAAAGGCCAAGCGGGTTTTAGAAGGCAGCACTCAACAACGGACAACCTTGTTACGCTTAGGATCATTATGGAGGAATGTCGTAATGATAAATCCAATCTCTTTTGTTGCTTTGTGGACTTTAGAAAGGCTTTCGATGCATTGCCTAGAAATAACCTATAGAATAGATTAGAAGAGCTAAAGGTTCCTTTCGAGTTGAGAGATGTCACTATAAGGTTATAAGAGAGGGTAATTGAAAGTTTAAGAGCAATGAGGGGTGGTCGCAAGACATTAAGTGTAATATCAGAGTTAAACAAGGTTTCCCCCTCTCCCCTACCATATTTGGCATTTACATCGATAAGCTAGATGGTTGCTTAGAGGAAGAAGGTTGTGCTGCCACGATCTTAGCTGCAATAGTCAATATCCTTCTTCTCTATGCTAATGATATTGTTCTTCTGGCAAGGTTTCTATCTAATCTTAATAAGAAACTAAGACTTCTTAAGGATTTCTGCTCTTCCATGGATATGATTCTAACACTGATAAAACAAAATTTATGATTACCAAATCCATGAAGGAAACTTACACTAATTTTTCATATGACAATAGAAACTTGGAGGAAGTGTCTTCTTACAAGTACCTAGGAATTGATATTCATCACAAGTTCAACTGGAACTATAGAATTGAGAAGAGTATTAATGGAGGGTGGAAAGCTTATTTTCGTCTTGAAAATAATTGTAAAGTGGAAAACCTTGTGATATGGGATAAAAAGAATCTCCTCTTTGAAACTTTAGTCACTCATGTTATCCTGTATGGATGTGAGGTTTGGGGTAGCAACATCTCGAGAGAATCCTGGAGCAATATTGAGAAAATATAGAAGTGTTTTATAATGTATAACCTCAAAATTAAAAGTAATACACCCTATCATATTCTCCTTATAGAAGTGGGTATTCCCCCTATCGAGAGCCTAGCTATGACTAGGCTTCTGTTGTATAAGCACAAAATCAATAACATGGGAGAGCATAGACTTCCTAAGCTAGCTTTAAATTCTAGCCAAAACCACCTAAGGCTCAAAGGAGGTTGGTATAAATATACGAGGGCATGGGCAAACCATTGGGAGATCCACGAAAATATTTCTTTGAAAAATATTAATAGCGTTAAAAATATTGTTACTTGTAAGTTTAAAGAGAAAATGAGGTATGAGAAAGATTTAGAGACTAAAAGAAAATTAAGATATTATAAGGAGGTCATCAACCCTACTCTAGAAGATCAAAAGTATCTCTTTGTTTTAACTAGCTCAAAGAAAAAAAATTAAAATAACCAAGTTAAGAACGAACTCTCATGAGCTCCAAGTATCTCTTTGTTTTAACTAGCTCAAAGAAAAAAATTAAAATAACCAAAATAAGAACGAACTCTCATGAGCTCCATAGTGAAATAGATTGTTGGGTACACCCACATTAGATATCAGTTTCATAATCTTTGTTGTCAAAATTATAGTGAACTCAAGACACTTCTCTCCAAGCTCTTTAAGCATAGAAGTACAATTTTAAAATAAACTAAATAATTTGTTTCTTTAGGTCAGATAGACCAAACTTTGGTCTCAGTGGATGTTAACCACCACCACCACCACCACCAATAATTATAATTATCAAATTAAACACTTTCCTTGTCAATATTTGTAATTCTAAAAAATTAATTTTCTCTTAAATAAAATAGAAATATTTATTAATTCTATCATTTACCCATTTTCATATATACATTTCTTATCGATATGCAATATTTGATTTTATTTTAAACGAAAAATAAATTAGTTATTAATTGTATCATCTACACATTTTCATATATGCCTTTATTTTTTAACTTTAAAAAATGACTCGTAAATGTTTTAATTCCCTCATTCAACTAGTAAGCTACTTTATTAAATGGTATTTTAGGTATTCTTAACGCTTCAATTCTGAAATATAAGAGTTTTGATAAATCATCCCAAATTGATAACTCATGCGAAATTTGATAAGTGTTTTGATAAATAATATGGTACTTTAATTTAAAATTTGTTTTTCTAAACATCTGGATCTCATACCGAAATTTCTTCACGTTATCAAAGATGCATAAACAGTAATCAAGGATGAAACAATGAGAGATACAGATGCATACACGGATAATAATTATCAATTGTTATATTTTTGGACAGCTACTGCTATAAACAGTAATCGCGGATGAAACAATTCGATGAAGATGCTTATGAACATGCATGTTGAATAGAGTTGTGTTTCACCCCCTCCCCTGCTCATACGTTCAACTGCATTTCGATGTCTGGTTCATCGGATTGACATTTTCCTTTGTCCTCCTCACTCTTTTCCTCGCATTTCTCCGTTCTCGGTTCCACTGCCCAGCCTCCATCCTAGTTTTGCATCTTCAACACGTGGCCTCTTTTTGTTGCGATAAAAACAGTATAAGACCATTTAAGCCAACCCCAATGGCACTCCAACAAAATTTGGTGCCTGCGCAAAATATGAAGTACACAGAAAGCAACAAATAACTTAGCGGTAGCTTCAAATTAACGGTTCTTAATGCGCGATATTGTTGGGTCAAATAAACTGATCATGATTTTCCAACATATAAACTCCGTAACAACAATTTAATTACATTACATTTATCAGAATGTCTCTGCACAGAGCGCCATACACCATCCACAGCACACTTCCGAGGAAAGCGAACAACGAGAAATAAAAGCTCGGCATGAATTCGGCGCTCTTCGAATGGATTACTAGTCTCTGAATAGTAATAAACACAGTAAAAAGACATTAACAACAGGCACTATCAGTAGCTTTCATTAACTTTTGAGATTTTTTATTGCACCATAATTACCAAAATTATGGTATAGTGCCCATAATTATGAAAACCAGACAGGGCAGGGTAATGCTTACAATGACGGATAGCGGCGAAGCGTAGAGAATGCCAGTCTCTACCATTCCTGTGGTTCCTACAAGGACCTTCCTCTGCTTGTGGTCGTGTACACTACAAAATGAAGCTATCACAATAGTCGCAAACACCACCAACACAAACGCGACCATCCCGGCCATTTTCCTCTACAACATTTTATAGAGAGCGAGACGGTAAGCGCAGGTCCTCCAGATTGCGTTAATTTTACCCAGTCTGCTCTTCAGTGAATATTTACATGACAGGAAGTATGGTGAAATTCAAATATTTACCTTGGGTTTAGGTGGAGCGAATATAAGATAGATGCAAACAAAGCAGCACTCGAGAAGGAGGCCAATGGTATTGACAACCATAACTACAATGTTATCCCACCCGTTGCTGATGAGAGGGGACCCATAGAACGTGTAGAGAAGACAATTGAAGAGTGCTATCGTATATGGTAACCCCGAAAAGCTCTCGGTACTTCTCTTTTCTATCACCCTCTTGAATGTTGTACTGTTCACCAATATGACACAAAATCAAATCAGTCTCACACCCCATATGGTGCTTTATTCGTGGTTGAATTTTAGGGTTTTTCAGACTATACTCACATTGGTGCACCAAACATGAGCACAGCAAAAGCACTTCCTGTGATGTCATGTGAAATCAGAGAAATCAGTGGACATGATTAACAATTTATTTCATATACGACTAACAAGACTATCTCCAATGTAAGAAAATAGGTTTGATGTGATCTATAAAAATAGAAATTTATATCTATGCCTATATAGGACTAAGGCACATCTTAATATTAGGGATTTAGTGGCGCTGACAGACCTAAAATTCCAGTGCCCAAGCGTATGAAGTTGTTCATCATTTCTTTGTTGTCAACGTGTCACGAGGAAGATAAGAAAAAAACAATCCCTTTCAGTGAGGAGGTGGCGCAAGTGTTGTGCTTACAGAATTTGCAGTGATAACAACACAATGTTTAAAATTGTACTCCTGTCCCACGTTAGGCATGCAGACAATTACTAATTTTGTATCAGAAAATGGCACCACTTTTGCAGACAATTAGTAATTTTGTATTCAGAAAATGGCACCACCTTTGGTTTTGTTGTTGACCGCATATGTCCAGGGTCATCTAATTACTTTCTCCACTTATATATATGAACGGTTCTTAGGGCATCTCTCTATTTTCTTTAGATGTATGTTACGCTAATTTTCATATAGTTGTTTAACGAGAGGGACTAATTGCCCGAACTTCCAAAATAGGTTGGAATTTGGGTTAAAAAATTTAATAAATCTTATAGTAACAATGTTTGAATTATAATTTTGATGGTGGAAATATATTCAAAACCATCAAAAACCTCTGGGACACTGAAATATTAAAGTTTGATAGTTGTAAAGTGAATTTATAAAAATCCCTGCGAAATTTTCTTAACATCTTAAGCGAATTTCCATGATTTTCAGCGCAAAAAAAACAGTCTTAATTAGACTACGGATATTTTCATAGGTGCATTCACATGCTTTTGTCGGTTTAGTTTTAACTAAAAAGCATTGCGTAAATTTCTATTCCCACACTTCCCTCGCCCGTAGCGTTGGAATTTCACGGGCAAAATGTCCGTCAGAGGGTCTTTTTCCTGTTTATTAAGTTTAAAACTTTTTCATAACCGTTTACAGTGATGTGCTATGAAGTTTACGAAACGTACTTTTGCATGGTTATTATTCTCTAAAAATGTTATTAATTCTCTAATATTATATGTAAAGTTGGTTTCAGGCTGGGGCAGGTAACATGTGGAAACTATTTTACCTAGCCATCCTATTGGTAATGTATTTCTTGACATTTTGTATATTTCACGCTTATATATATATATAGATATATATATATATATATGCATCAAAATTATAAATTGTTCTTTTTTATAGGTTTTAAATTAAAATGTATGTAAATTATATAAACTTAAGATTTAATTATTAAAAACATTTTATAAATTAAAAAAAAAAAGTCGATAATTATTTTAAAATGATTGTTTTATTTATTTATTTAAAAAGAGATGTAAGAATATTTTTAATTATTTTTTCTAACTTTTTAATTTTATAAAATTCGAAATCTTATTTTATTTATTATATATTCTTTTAGTATTTAAATTTATTTCTATGAAAGTAAGTGAAGTGTGTGAAAAATCATGCATATGTGAATTAGATTTAAGAGTATGAAAAGTCATGCATTTGTGAATTAGAATTAAGATTAATGTATTTGATAATTAACTGTATTTTAGAATTGTATTTTTTTTTTTTTGTAACTAGTATGCATAGACTAGCATTCTCTATTTTCCTAAGTGGACCTAATGGTTAGTATATATGTCTTCGTAGACTTAGCGGCCTTCCCAACTTAGCAAGAAAATGGTTGCGAGGAGGTGAGTCCCTTGTCCCACAAACAAGGGGGTCTCATACACCAATTTGGAGTTTGTCCTAACCTTAAAATTGGATAATAATAATAATATGTATGTAACACATTGGAAACTAATGCTACATAGTTATTGTGGTGGCAAGTTGCTCCTTCATATGAGATTTTATGGTTGGGAGGTGTTCTCTTTGTTCTCTGTGTAAGTATTAGACAACCATTTGATATTGGGTGGTACTAGGTGATTAACCCATGAGGTGTAGACCAATTAGTTTACATGGGGTTTAGTCTCAACTAGGTCATAGGTTGAAACCTTATGGCTAGGGGTTGAGGATGGAAGCCACTTTTGTAGAATTAAATTCCAAAAGGCTGTCCAAAGCTTCCAAATCCTCACATGATCTTTGTGATAAGCATCCCATTATGGGTGGGTGGGTTGGTCTTCTGCAATTCAATAAATGGGTTGATCTATATTTTTTCCATCTAATAAATAGGTTAGCTCAAGCCCAGGCTAAACTTAACTACCAAAAAAAAGATAGATGGTTGAATCATATGGATTGGAGTGTAATAGTAGTGGGAGCAATTTCATATTGGTTTTCAATAAAATATAGGATACTTGCAATATATGAGCACCTGGTGGTCCTCACACCTACCCCTCTGGGAATTAAATTGCATATTTAAATCATGGTAAAATCAGATCAAATTTATTGCAAGGAAACGTGTTTGTTATCATTGGTTGTACTTTTCTTTATTAGTAATTTAAATTTATCATGAAGACTAAACTTGTTGGTTTGAGTGGGGTTTAGATCACCCATGTTTTAGTTCAAATTTTATGGAATTCAGTTGAGGATGGAAACCATTTTTGGGGGAATTAAATTATCTCAAGGGCATTCAAGTTCAATGAACCTACACACAATCCTAGTTGCACCTAGAGGAGCTCTCTAACTCAATATGGAAGAAATATTGTAATGTTATATAAAAATTTTGACATAGTTAAATTACATAAATAATAATAATAATAATAATAATAGAATAAAATATTTGGGCTCCGTCAGATTAGAGAAAAATAATAATAAAACAATAATAATAACTACAATTATTATTAATTAAAGCAAGCTATACCTATTTGAAATATGGATCTATCAAGCTCCCAAAAAAATAAAATCTTATCCTATCATGTTAACTAAGTACTTCCATCCAATAAACTAAGTGATCCCTACTTATGTTCAACAAAAAAATAATTATGTTTTCTTCTCTGAGTTACCTTCTCATATGAAAAACTACTAAATGATAATACAATGATCTGTTATCTCTTATGACATGCTGAGGTAATGTATATCCAATTATCCAGTCTTTTGGTGAAGACAATATTTGTAGTATATTTCTAAAGACATTAACATTATTTGATCACTACCATATCATTATATAATGTAAATATTATTTGCCTCTACTCTAATTATAAACCATACGTAATAAACCTTTAATATTAGATAAACAACCATAGAGAAGACCGTCGGGCAGGGCGTAGATAGCATGTGAACATATTGGAACATTTACCGCGCAATTTTTGGAGCCGACCGCTAGAAGACCGCAACAATCAGAGCAACTGTCACATGCGGATGAGTTCGACTGCACCGTTTGCAGAACCGCCAGAGCTTGAAGTGTGATATGGAACTCAACAGTTAGGCAACTAGAACTACCATATCACATGGTAATCGTTCATCCAACCATTGCCAAGAGATTAATCGTCAAGTTTATTTTTATCCAAAGTTCATTTTTGGGTTTCTGAAATGAATATGCGTAGTTTTAAAATTATACATCATGTAACGTAATTCCTAAGGTGTTACATTTTTATTGCACCGAAATCTAATTCCAATTAATACAATCAACCAAATGCTATGCTAATCCCAAAAGTTCTGACCTAAACCTTGGACTGTAATTATAAAAACTTAACAATTGTTCCATGAAAGCAGGGAGTGCTTTTGAAGACTTGTATTCAGAATTATGTAAGAGAGAGTCAGTTTTCTTTCATGTGTATATTGGTCGTCCGGAGGCGGAATTATGTACCGAGATAGGCGTTGGAAACCTAGGAGAGGGAGATTTATGTTGAAAGAGACCAAAGGTCCCTGTGAGCATGTTCAATCTAGTGAATTTGTGTGTAAATACTTCCTTGGATCATTCCTTAATAAAATAGACACCCATCTTGAAAGTGGACCCAGAGATGTAGTCCACCAGGGACGAAGTCCATAATCCACGTTTATTTCCTTCTATATATTTTATTTGCTGCAAATCAATATTTAATTTTTATTCTTAATTTATGGATTAACACGTAAAATCAATTGCTTCCCTTATGCCTTCCACACTAAGCGATCAAGTTAACAATCAATTCACTTTGGAAACTATTCAATCCTATTTCATATCTATTTCATATCACTTTTCCTCGAAGTTGATATTATTTTCTAACCTCCCACTTACTTATAATGAAGGTTAGGCTCTTTTCCAAACTTTTTCTACAAGGCTACGACTAGAATTCCATTCTCGAGTTTTAACCAGATGCCACACTATATCTTTTCAAGTTCCTTTTGGCTCTCAGCCTATGTAAGGGTTTTACCCCAAACCCTCCTTGTGATTTAGCGTTAAAAAAACTACTTAATGAGGAAAAAGAGGACTAAATTTGTTCGACAGTTAATAACTTTTACTAGGCTTAAGTTTTGGTTTGATGGTAGTGTTACTTTTCCACCACATGGATTCAATGGGGTTACTCTATTTCATGTATATCAAAGTTTAAATTTTAATGTACCCAAACCCTATATGGGCATATTTTCTGTTGGTTGTTGTAAATTTTATTTGAGGGACAATGGGTAAGTTACACACAGTGACCCCGTGGGTTTAAATTAGTGAAGTTATTAATCCAGTGTGGGGCTTATTTCTTATGATATGTTTATATTTTAAATTCATCATAATATAGTTTTCTTGTTTTCAAATACAGTGTAATTTCTAAAAAGAATAATGAAAATAATTGTTAGCCTACCAAGGTTTCGCATTTCATGGATTTTACTATGAAAGTTCCATCCAGAGTTTTTCATGTATAAATTTTTGAATGTGTGACTGCACTAGGTTTATTATTGTTCTCTTTATTGTAATTATTTAGAAACCTTTGTTGTTATAATTCATGCACAAAATTATTTTTCTTTTCCTTTATGTGGTTATTAGTAGACTCGGAAAATTACCTCGCAACTCCTTAATTAAATAAATGAATTGTTAACTATATAAATATGTTATTTTCTTTTTATTTATTATTGGAAGTTGTCAGTATCTGGCTGAAAATGGGACTTCGGCTATCTCAGGCACGTCCTTTTCCGGTAGGGTATTGTTACTTAAGGGTTTGTTTTATTCTAGACATCCCCAACAAGTCTTGCGCTCATAGCTTCGAGGACTTAACTAGAACTTTCATAATGATTTACAAGAAGTTATTTCATAATCAGAAGGTTATTATGCTTGTATAACTAGCTAATGCATGTAATCATACATCACCATTTTCCTCCAAAGAGATTGTTTTGTTTTATACAACAGTATGATATTTCTATTAAAACCAAAGGAACTCACATGTTTAACTTTGGATACAGCTAATGAAAGATAATTGGAAGAATTTATACTATATTTACTTCCGTACATAAGATTCAAACAGTTATGCAATTTATCCATGTTCATAGACAACTAATACACAGACTAATTTGTATAACTAATAAAGAAAATTGAAGAGATAATTATTTGTGTTTAGTCCCAACTGAAAGAAAATTCAATTAGGATGACCACACCACCCAACCATGAGATTGGAAATGACATCTAGTCTCCCCCCGAGCTTGCTTACTTAGTCCTATAAAAAAACCATTAAGTTATCTTATTACAAAACCTCAAGACTTCACTTAGTCCAATTCTAAATTTCTTTCATCAAGGCTTTTCTTCCGAGGGTTCCACTAGCTCTGTGTCCAGCTAAAGAACACCTGAGTCCAGGAAACTTCATTCCAACCTTCACATCATCCTATTTAAGGTTCCAAAGTTCTCACCACTATTCTTTCCTCATCCTCCACCCAAATTTTCCCATCATTAGATTTTTCCCACTAAGATGGGGGTTTCATCCTCTCTAGGGAGAGAGAAAGATATAGTTTTTTCCTAATTGTCTAGAGGTTGAAATTCATTACTCCTGGTCATTTCGCATAACTTTTTAAACATGTCATTTTATTTCCATTCATCATTGTATTTACCATAAAGTTCCACTATGCTCCTTTCACAGAGCCACATTTCTAATGACATTAGAAAATAGAAACACTTAATACAAGTAAAGATAAAATTAATCTAGAGTATATTCGCATCACGAGGTGAATCATCCCCTACTTAGACAAAAACAAAATTAATCTCTCTATATACATATATATAAATTTGATATTAAAATATTTAGCTACAACAGTTAAAATGTAAAAGAACTATACGTTTTCTTTTTTTTTGGTAGGCTTAGGTAGTTCCTTCCATTTTCTATTAATAAAATCCAAGCAAAAATATACAAAACTAGACCTCGACCTGCCCGCAGGAAACCAAGTATTTCAGCCATCGAAGTTCAGAGTATGTCAACCAAAACATAAAAAGCGGTAACAATATATACCATATATGACACTACTTAATATCTAAGTCTGGAGATAACAACATATACAGAAAAAGTACTAGCCCCTAAAAATAAACTAAGACATTTGATCATGAAACCATTAATCTTCCTCAAATTCCACTGGTGTTGGATCTTTAGCACTGGACCCTGCTAATTCAATTGCAATTTGCTGCATAGACTTGATTTCCTTCTCCAACCTTCCGAGCCTCACATACTGATGCAATTGTGAAAGATTGATTTCCTGGATGTTTTTGTTAATATCTGCCAAAGTTGATTCCATCTTAGTTTCTGTTGTTGACATGACTGCCATAGCTAGTAGTCATTTGATTAACCAGTAAGTTCTAACTGACTTTTGAAACAAGGAAATTCGGCCCCGTGTGTGCCCTGTGTCATTGACCGCATTTTGCATGTCCTTAGAATCCATTTCATCTTCCCTATCCAAGTTGTTTAAAAACTCTGTTTCCCAACCATTAATGTGGGAGCGTACTGAACTTGGGATTTCTGATGTAAATGTTTGAACTAGTGGTTCCAGATGTTGCTGCGCAGATTTTCTTCCTCTTTTTTGATGCTTCTCAGAAGTAGGTTGCTTGCCTTTGCCTCTAGGGGGCTTCCTTCCTCTTGTAACCATGTTAAAGTAACCTGACAAGGAATCTGCTAAAGCTACCATCCAAAAAACAACACCAGTCATATTCCTAGACAAGATTCGAGACTTGGAATGCAGAGAGGTTCCATCACCCAAGTTAGGCTCCATGAGGAAGACATGAGATTAAAAGAGAGACTAGACACTAATACAATCCAACTGGGAAAGAAAGAATTGAGGAGCAACCCATAGATTGTAGCCATGACAGGAGACAGAGATGGCCAGAGAATTAAAAGGTAAGACCAAAGTCCATATACCAATACAGAGATAATAAGACAAAAAATATTGCCCACATATCAACTTCAGGACCCTATTAACATAATTGCCAAAGTTGAACAGAAAGGAGAAAAACAAACTCTGCTGCAAATAATTCCTTCAACCATATAAAAGGAAAACCATTTGAACTGTCAATAGGCAACATTTATCTGCAATTTTCCAAAATTTATCCGACCTCCTATCAAAGAAGACAATATAAACAGGAAAAGGAGAGACAGAGACTAATATATACCCTTTCTGCATAGTTATAGAGAAGTTTTTGACCGGGAAAGAAACCTTACTAAAACCCATATACAGAAAAATACCGTGAAAGAACTGAACCAACCCATTAAAAAGCTGCAGCAACCAATAATTATAGCATAATTTTAGAACCATGATCTTAACAATACAAGGATCAGAATGAGGAAACGAAAAATGAGACCAAGTTCTAACCAAATATTTGGGTAACGGAAAAAAAACCCGCTAAGGAAGAATAAGCGTACAGCCAGCTTCATCAACCTTCTGCATTTGTTCATACCAGAACCGACCAAATCTTCATTCAAACAAATAATCTAAGAATACCATTACCATTATCCACATTCGACGAAGATAGAAATGTGTGGCTCAGAGGGTAACTATGATGATACATACCAATTATCTACCTGGCTTGTCACCCTTAACCTTCGTTGGAGAAAATCCCTGCAGGCGCAACCAGCTTCGAAACAAAACCACAGTGCACAAATCCAAACATTACCATGCATATTACTGCTCCCCCTGCTCTTTTTCCAAAAATTTCCTGACAGCCCTACTGGCTGACCCAGCCGGAGCATGGGTGTACTTCTCATTTATGACGTTTGGTGTCAGAGGTCCCACCATCTGTTATCCTCCTGTAACTTGTATGCTCTCTCCACGCGTTGGTCGTCCTCCCTATGCGATAGGCTATGGTCACCAACACATTGGTTAGGCTCCAACCTCCCCTGTTACACCCCGATCAAGGAAAAAGAACTATACATTTTCATTACACTCAAAAGTGAAAATATAATTTTTTTTTTTATCTCTCTATAAATTGATATAAAATTATATAACTACATGTAATTATTACATGGACTGAAATGTTTTATTTGTTGTTGAGAGTGTGAATAAAATACATTTACCAAGCCTCCTTCACTCTCAATTGTAATATCAACTAGCATGGAGCTCTATTAAGTGTATATCTACCGAGAGCTCAAAAGGATGTAACCCTCATGGTGCAATTTTTTTAGGAATGTCTGCCCCTATTCCTTTTAGCTCTTAATAAATGTGGAGTTAAGATATATCTATACTAATTGCTAATAATATATATATATATATATAACACCCCTAGTCACTCATATAGTTACATATATACACTCTTAGCATTTTCCTTTCACATATAAACCATATATATATGGAATTTTTGTTTCAAAATATTTTTTATTTTTTAATGTAATATGCATAGCCGATATATATATATATATCATTTTTGTTTCACATTTTTTTTAAATATTTTTTTAATCTAATATGCATAATACCTATATATATAATTAAAACTCTAATAATTCATATAATTATATACTCTCTTATATATATATATATATATATATATATATATATATATATATATATATATATATATATATATATATTATTTTCTGAAGATATTTTTTATTTTTTAAATTTAATTCTTTAATGTTTTATATATAATTTTATCGTTAGTGTTAAATTTTTATATATTTGTTAATTAAATTTAAATATAAAGTTTTGAAATATAATAATATGAATTAATACTTTAATTCATATGCTAAAATTAATCTTAATTTTGAGTTATTATTTATATTTTATATGCAATTATAGAAATATATGTATTTCTAATAATATGTTCATTAATTAAATTTATTAATTTTATGTTTTAAAATATCAATGGTTACCAATGTGAACTATTATTATTATGTCGTAAGGCATTATTATTTGAAAAAATCTTTCTTAGATGCCACTTTGTACAAATCTGCACCATTAGATAAAATGTTAGACGATTGAAAAATTTTACACCATAAGATCAACAGTAGTTAATAGTTAAAGACACAAACTAACAAACTAATAGTTAAAATTTATAAATACAAAAAAAAAAAAAATAGTTAAGCCGTTCGGTAAGCCCTTCCTCCCTATTGTGTGAATTTGTAACTTCTTACAACCATTGTGTTCTTGTTTCCTTTAATTCATAGCAGTTTGCTAGTCCAACTATAATGAACTGAATCTTTGTTCTTTTTATTTTGCAGGGCTTCCTTTTATATGGTTGTGGTACCTGTATTTGAAAGCAGGGCTTTTTCGAGACATGACAAGCTTTATTGTTCTTGTGGGTGTTTACAGTGAGCTTTTCATTTTAGTAGAGGTTTTCTAGTCCAATTACAATGAACTGAATCTTAGTTTGTTTTAGTAGTGGTTTTTCTAGTCCAATTATAATGAACTGAATCTTAGTTTTTTTTATTTGGAAGGGTTTAGGTTTATATGGTTGTGGTAGCTTTATTTGAAAGCGATTTTTTTCTAGACATGACGAGCATTATTCTTCCAGACTTTCTTGTTTGTGAGTTTACTCTGAACTTTTCATTTTAATTAAATTCTGGAAATTTTCTTTTCTTATTCCTTAAACTTTCGACCTGGGTTAATTTGTTTTTGGTCCATGCTAAATTCTGAAAATTTTATTTTCTTATTCCTTGGGTTAATTTTTTTTCGTCCCATTCTACGATTGCTACAACAAAAATAAGGAGGCAATGAACTGAATCTTTGTTTTTCACTTGGCAGCGCTTCCATGCTAAATTTTGGAAAATTTCTTTTCTTATTCTTTGGGTTAATTTGTTTTCAATCCATGCTACAGTTGGTATAGAAAAAATAAAAAGGCAATGAACTAAAACTTTGTTTTTCATTTGGCAGCGCTTCCATTCTAAATTCTGGAAATTTTATTTTCTTATTCCTTGTGTTAATTTGTTTTGGGTCCATGCTACGGTTGCTACAACAAGGCAATGAACTGAATCTTTGCTTTTCATTTGGCAGTGATTCCAGTTATATGGTTGTGATAGTTTTATTTGAAAACGGTGCCTTTTGCACCATATGCACCTTTTCAAAAATCTCCTCTATGTATTCCTGCAAGCTAAGCTATCATGGGTTGCAAGATTGATAAAGGCTTATATTTGATTAAGAATTATCTATTTCTATTTGATAAACATGTTAATTCCATGTATTTGTCTTCATTAGATCAGTTTTACACTTTATACCCACTTATTGTTTTCCTTGAACTTGGCCATTTTGTTATTGGTTAAATGTGTAAAGTCCAAATATTTTTATGGGTGAAGTGAGTTTTATATTTTGGAGAATTTAATTTTATTTTGGGTAATTGAGTATTGTATGTATTTAAGTATTTGTTAAATGTGTAAAGTCCAAGTATTTGTATGAGTGAAATCAACTTTATATTTTTGGGAATTTACTTTTATTTCAAGTAATTGAGTATTGTATATATTTAAGAATTGGAAAGATAGAGTAGGAATATCCATAAAATAAAATTAAAACTTAGAGAAATAAGAAAAATACTTATAAAATATATATGTGTGTGTGTGTGTGTGGATTATTGTAAATGGAAAAAAAATTGTTTTCTATTTAGATTTTTATAACTATAACTAAAATAATAGTAATAATAAACAATGTTTTCATAAAGCATATTAAATTGTAAATGTAATTAAAAGCTAGTTAAACAAATATATAATATTATTTTAATTTAAAATATGTAATATGAGTAAAAAATATTTTATTTTGTTATATTTATTTGAAAATTGAGAAATTTTATATTTAAAGTAAATTAGCAACGTATTATATTTTTCAAAAAAAAAAATTATATTTATTGTGTGAAGTAACTATGCATATAATGTTAATCAATTTTGATTTTACGAATTAACATTGCGGAATGACTTTGGACTATAAATAGTCATATAGTCATATGAAATTGTAATTACACATTTAAAGATGAGTATTGTGCCTTCTTAATAGTGGATTTCTCTCCTAATATTATATTTTCTTTTCATTATAAATATTGTGTTTGATTTCTTCTGTCATTGATTAAGGTTGTGGTAATAAATTGAATGGTACATTGGTGTTGTTAATTTACCACAATTATATGTTGTTACAATCACTCTTACCACAATTCCTATTCTTCATTAGCAATATTTTAAAATAATTTAATCTTCCAATGATAAATAACAATTACGGATAGAATAGTAAATGCAAAGAATAAGAGACATGAATTGAAACCACACAAGAGCTTTTGTAATTTTGATATGAATATTGCTTTGTCTTTCCCTTATAATTTGTGTTTTAAGTGTCATCTGTATTCATTAATTCCATGGGGGGTATTGGGGGGTCTTGGATAGATGGTGATCCAGTGTTGTGTTAAGGCACTCCTTGAAGTGAAGTCACACATTCATATTGGACATGATTAATATGTAGTCTTACCAAGCTTACAAAAAATGTAGACGTTGAGAAAGTATTAAAGTCCACCTTTACAAATTGAGGATGTTTTGTGTTAAAACTTTATTATTTAAAAGTGAACTCATGAAGATTTTTATTTGGACAAAAATTTGAATTTCTAAAGAAACTTTAATCACTTGTTCATCGGTTCTTGATATCACTAATTAAAAGGCTTTGGTATCCTAGTATATCCTCATAGTCCTTTGTAGGATTCAAAGACCAAATGTGAGGATGTTCATTATTCAAATTTACCATACTTATGGTAGAGTATGGTAATTTGATCTTTTCAACACCCTTGAGTTCAAAAGATTCATATTTTAGCTTCAACTTGATATTCTTATAATATATCCAAAATCATTGGATGCGAGTCAATATGATGGAGATGATCGAATGCACAAATAATACAAATTATTAGAATGATACAAATGTTTGCTAGAGTTTAAATTAGGGAACAATGTAAATGGATTTGAATGGAACCCAAGAGAGATATATCAATTGCAAGAAATATTGAATCCCAAATAAATTTGGCATATAAAAATAGGGTGTGGATAAATTCCAACCATTCAAGTAGGAAAATACTTCAAACACAAGTGTTTATGATGCAAATACATATGGATGTTTCAACAAAAGACCAAATGAGGGTATTCTGGTCAATAATTGCTAAGGATAGAGATCTTTTCTATCTCTACAGTGCATTCTTTGGCAACTATAATAAAGTGAATTCTTAGGAAAATACAATAAATAACCAAAAAAGAAATTTTGATATGAGGTGGATACTCATTAAACATAATTGTCCAATGTGATGCAAGAATGAATTCTTTGGAAACTACAATAGATGACGAAAAAAAAAATAGAAGACCGGATACGATGGATACTCTTATCACATATGTCAATGATGCAATTCCCCGAGATTATAGAAAATAATTCATTCCTTCATTTCCTTGACTTGTTTCATTTATTTGGAGCATAAGAATCATGGTTCCAATATTTTATTGATAGGGGAATACAAAATTTGGACAAGTTACATATGCTTTCATGAAAACATGGGCACTCAAGAAAGATAGAATGTCATTAATTGCATAACTTCATCAAATGAAAAAGAAATACCATTTAAATTTGGTTGATGATCCTTATCCTATTTTCGTTTTCCTAATAGGAATTTCTCTATTGTTAAGTTACATAATGAGGAAGTAAGAAAAGGATGTGTAGAAAACATAATTCTAGGTGTGAAAGCAATAGATGTAAGGGACAAGTTTGATAAAGGGTTACATTATATTAGAGTAAATAAACACCCTAAAAACATCAATATGAGAAATAATCGCATTCCTCCCAAATGATGGACTAGCACCTATTAAAACCACTATGGTATATGTAAGTTTGGACCGACATGCAAGTTTAATCGTCTAATGGCATGTCTTTCTTATAGTCCGTCAGCTTCTTCCCTTTTAGAGATACTAGTGGCTACATGTTTGGTTCTTTCTTCTATGCTATCCTTTCATATGCTACAACACCCTTATGGGGTTTTCTTTACAACATATGGGGCAATTGCTAGTTTAAATTTACTTTAATGTGATATGTACATTTTTATGGTGTAATTTAACTAATAAACAAAAATGTTTGTTCCTTCATAATCTAGAAATACAATTTTAACTTAGATTTTGATTTTTTGTTGTTTCAAATATGTTTTTAACTGCATCAATGAATTCAACACACCAAAATACTTATAGAAACTTGAACTTTACAAACAACTACTTTTCTTAAACTTATTCTTAAAAATATCTATCATTTTTTAACAAAATTCATTAAAAAAAATGCTTGAAAAAAAACCATTATATGTATTTGTTATATAAAGTTGAATTGAATTTATAACTTATAGTATAGAAAGCTGAATTGAATCCATTTAATGTTTTTATTTTTTTTCACAAAGGAAAAATTCGTAATTTTATTAATGAAAACAAAATTGCATGTTACACTTTGTTGTAATTTTCAGAGATGGGAAAATAATTTGCAGCTAGATGCTATATTACAAGAGGAATGAAAAATTAAATTTTTCATTACTTACATTATTTTTATTATTATTATTATTTAACATAATTCTACATTTTAACCACCAAGGTCACATTTCCTTATACATTATAATTTATCGTTCTATGAATTAACATAATAAGATAGACATTATTATAGTTTTATAAATAGTTTAATTAAAACTAACCAAATATATTTATTCACTTTTATTTTTTTACTATACCTAACATTTCTTTATAATTTAGAAATTATTTTAATTTTATTTATTAAAAAAATGATCATTATAAGATTAAACACCTCCCTCAGACCCAGCTGTAAAAGACATCTCACAACTCTCTACACTATATATATATATATATATATATATATATATATACCGATTTATGCAAATTAAATTTATTTCAAACTATAACATTTTATCAAATTTAAATTCATTCTAATCTATAACATTAATAATTATTATTTTCACATTTCACTCTTTCCTTTTTGATATATATTAATTATAAAATCTAACTAGAAAAAATAAAGATAATAATAGAATTTCTTTACACGTCTGGAATTCTTATCTTAAAAAACTTTATGAATCTCCAAATTTCATAGATAACTTTGAAACCCTGCTCACAATGGAAGAAGTTTTCTCATTAGAAAACATATATTTTGGGGTTAAGCATGTGGCTAATGGAAAATATAAGGACATTGAAGGTTTCCAAGAAGAAACCTTAAAAATTGGAGGTCCTGTCCTCATCCCTCACACCCCCAAGCTTTTCAATCAAGCAGTCAAAAAAGGGTTCCCCAAACCATGGACTCACAACCTCATTATTCGTATTTTTTAAAGTGGAGATACAAATAACCCCTCTAATTGTCAGACTATTATGATTAGCCCTCTCTTAGCCAAGTTATATGATATTATTTTGGAAAATAAGATGAGCATATGGCTTGAAAGTGAAGGTAAGTGGGCTAAAGGCCAAGCGGATTTTAGAAGGCAGCACTCAACAATGGACAACCTCGTTATGCTTAGGATCATTGTGGAGGAATGTCGTAATGATAAATCCAATCTCTTTTGTTGCTTTGTGGACTTTAGAAAGGCTTTCGATGCAGTGCCTAGAAATAACCTATAGAATAGATTAGAACAGCTAAAGGTTCCTATCGAGTTGAGAGATGTCGCTATAAGGTTATAAGAGAAGGTAATTGCAAGTTTAAGAGCAATGAGGGGTGCTCGCAAGATATTAAGTGTAATGTCGGAGTTAAGCAAGGTTGCCCCCTCTCCCCTACCATATTTGGCATTTACATCGATAAGCTAGAAGGTTTCTTAGAGGAAGAAGGTTGTGCTGCCACGATCTTAGTTGCAATAGTAATTATCCTTCTTCTCTATGCTAATGATATTGTTCTTCTAGCAGGGTGTCCATATGATCTTAATAAGAAACTAAGACTTATTAAGGATTTCTTCTCTACCATGGATATGATTTCTAACACTGATAAAACAAAATTTACGATTACCAAATCCACGAAGGAAACTTACGCTAATTTTTCATATGACAATAGAAACTTGGAGGAAGTGTCTTCTTACAAGTACCTAGGAATTGATATTCATCACAAGCTCAACTGGAACTATAGCATTGAGAAGAGGATTAATGGAGGGTGGAAAGCTTATTTTGGTCTTGAAAATAATTGTTAAGTGGAAAACCTTGTGATATGGGATAAAAATAATCTCGTCTTTGAAACTTTAGTCACTCATGTTATCCTGTATGGATGTGAGGTTTGGGGTAGCAACATCTCTAGAGAATCCTGGAGAAAGATTGAGAGAATATAGAAGCGTTTTATTACGTATAACCTCAAAATTAAAAGTAATACACCCTATCATATTCTCCTTATAGAAGTGGGTATTCCCCCTATCAAGAGCCTAGCTATGACTAGGCTTCTGTTGTATAAGCACAAAATCAATAACATGGGAGACCATAGACTTCCTAAGCTAGCTTTAAATTCCAGCCAAAACCACCTAAGGCTCAGAGGAGGTTGGTATAAATATACGAGGGCATGGGAAAACCATTGGGAGATCCATGAAAATATTTCTTTGAAAATTATTAATAACGTTAAAAATATTGTTACTTCTAAGTTTAAAGGGAAAATGAGGCATCAGAAAGATTTAGAGACTAAAAGAAAATTAAGATATTATAAGGAGGTCATCAACCCTACTCTAGAAGATCAAAAGTGTCTCTTTTTTTTAACTAGCTCAAAGAAAAAGAATTAAAATAACCAAGATAAGAACGAACTCTCATGGGCTCCAAGTGTCTCTTTGTTTTAACTACCTCAAAGAAAAAAATTAAAATAACCAAGATAAGAACGAAATCTCATGAGCTCCATAGTGAAAGCAGTTATTTGGGTACACCCACATTAGATATCAGTTTCATAATCTTTGTTGTCAAAATTATAGTGAGCTCAAGACACTTCTCTCCAAGCTCTTTAAGCATAGGAGTAAAATTTTAAAATAAACTAAATAATTTGTTTCTTAGACAAAAGTTTGGTCTCGGTGGATGTTAATGACCACCACCACCACCAATAATTATAATTATCACTTTAAACACTTTCCTTGTCAATATTTATAATTGTAAAAATTTAATTTTCTCTTAAATAAAATAGAAATATTTATTAATTCTATCATTTACCCATTTTCATATATACATTTCTTATCGATATGCAATATTTGATTTTATTTTAAACAAAAAAATAAATTAGTTATAAATTGTATCATCTACACATTTTCATATATGCCTTTATTTTTTAACTTTAAAAAATGACCCGTAAATGTTTTAATCCCCTTATTAAACTAGTAAGCTACTTTATTAAATGGTATTTTAGGGATTCTTAACGCTTCAATTCTGAAATATAAGAGTTTTGATAAATCATCCCAAATTGATAACTCATGCGAAATTTGATAAGTGTTTTGATAAATAATATGGTACTTTAATTTAAAATTTGTTTTTCTAAACATCTGGCTCTCATACCGAAATTTCTTCACGTCACTAAAGATGCATAAACAGTAATCAAGGATGAAACAATGAGAGATGCGGATGCATACACGGATAATAATTATCAATTGTTATATTTTTGGACAGCTAATGGTATAAACAGTAATCGCGGATGAAACAATTCGATGAAGATGCTTATGAACATGCATGTTGAATAGAGTTGTGTTTCACCCCCTCCCCTGCTCATACGTTCAACTGCATTTCGATGTCTGGTTCATCGGATTGACATTTTCCTTTGTCCTCCTCACTCTTTTCCTCGCATTTCTCCGTTCTCGGTTCCACTGGCCAGCCTCCATCCACTAGTTTTGCATCTTCAGCACGTGGCCTCTTTTTGTTGCGATAAAAACAGTATAAGACCATTTGAGCCAACCCCAATGGCACTCCAACAAAATTTGGTGCCTGCCCAAAATATGAAGTACACAGAAAGCAACAAATAACTTAGCGGTAGCTGAAAATTAACGGTTCTTAATGCGCGATATTGTTGGGTCAAATAAACTGATCACATGATTTTCAACATATAAACTCGTAACAACAATTTAATTATTGCATTACCATTATCAGAATGTCTCTGCTGAGAGCGCCATACACCATCCACAGCACACTTCCGAGGAAAGCGAACAACGAGAAATAAAAGCTCGGCATGAATTCGGCGCTCTTCGAATGGATTACTAGTCTCTGAATAGTAATAAACACAGTAAAAAGACATTAACAACATGCACTATCAGTAGCTTTCATTACCTTTTGAGATTTTTTATTGCACCATAATTACCAAAATTATGGTATAGTGCCCATAATTATGAAAACCAGACAGGGCAGGGTAATGCTTACAATGACGGATAGCGGCGAAGCGTAGAGAATGCCAGTCGCTACCATTCCTGTGGTTCCTACAAGGACCTTCCTCTGCTTGTGGTCGTGTACACCACAAAATGAAGCTATCACAATAGTCGCAAACACCACCAACACAAACGCGACCATCCCGACCATTTTCCTTTACAACATTTTATAGAGAGCGAGACGGTAAGCGCAGTTCCTCCAGATTGCGTTAATTTTACCCAGTCTGCTCTTCAGTGAATATTTACATGACAGGAAGTATGGTGAAATTCAAATATTTACCTTGGGTTTAGGTGGAGCGAATATAAGATAGGTGCAAACAAAGCAGCACTCGAGAAGGGGACCCATAACTACAATGTTATCCCACCCGTTGCTGAGAGGGGACCCATAGAACGTGTAGAGAAGACAATAGATGAGCGGTATCGTACATGGTAACCCCGAAAAGCTCTCGGTACTTCTCTTTTCTATCACCCTCTTGAATGTTGTACTGTTCACCAATATGACACAAAATCAAATCAGTCTCACACCCCATATGGTGCTTTATTCGTGGTTGAATTTTAGGGTTTTGCAGACTATACTCACATTGGTGCACCAAACATGAGCAAAGCAAAAGCACTTCCTGTGATGTCATGTGAAATCAGAGAAATCAGTGGACATGATTAACAATTTAGTCCATATACGACTAACAAGACTATCTCCAATGTAATAAAATAGGTTTGATGTGATCTATAAAAACAGAAATTCATATCTATGCCTATAGAGGACTGAGGCACATCTTAATATTACGGATTTAGTGGCGCTGACAGACCTAAAATTCCAGCCCCCAAGCGTATGAAGTTGTTCATCATTTCTTTGTTGTCAACGCGTGAGGAGGAATACAAGAAAAAAACAATGCCTTTCAGCGGGGGGAGGTGGCGCAAGTGTTGTGCTTACAGCATTTGCAGTGATAACAACACAATGTTTAAAATTGTACTCAGAAAATTACTAATTTTGTATTCAGAAAATGGCACCACCCTTGCAGACAATTAGTAATTTTGTATTCAGAAAATGGCGGGCATCTCTCTATTTGCTTTAGATGTATGATACGCTAATTTTCATATAGTTGTTTAACGAGAGGGACTAATTGCCCGAACTTTCAAAATAGATTGGATTTAGGGTTAAAAAATTTAAGAAATCGTATAGGAACAGTGTTTGAATTATAATTTTGATGGTGGAAATAGATTCAAAACCATCAAAAATCTTTAAGACACCGAAATATTAAAATTTGATAGTTGTAAAGAGAATTTACAAAAATCCCTGCCAAATTTTCTTAACATCTTAAGCAAATTTCCATGATTTTCAGCAATGCTTTTCATACGTGCGTTCACATGCTTTTCTCGATTTAGTTGTAACTAAAAAGCATTTCGTAAATTTCTATTCCCACGCTTCCCTCGCCGGCATAGTTGGAATTTGACGAGAAAAATGCCCGTCAGAGGGTTTTTTTCCGGTTTATTAAGTTTAAAACTTTTTCATGACTGTTTACGGTGATGTGATGTGCTGTGAAGTTTAGGAAACGTACTTTTGCGTGGTTATTATTTTCTAAAAATGTTATTAATTCTCTAATATTACACGCTGGGGCAGGTAAAAATGTTTCGGGCTAGAGCACGTAACATGTGGAAACTATTTTACCTAGCCCTCCTATTGGTAATGTACACGCTTATATATATATATATCGAAATTATAAAATGTTCTTTTTTATAGGTTTTAAATTAAAATGTATGTAAATTATATAAACTTAAGATTTAATTGTTAAAAACATTTTATAAATTAAAAAAAAAAATCAATAATTATTTTAAAATAATTGTTTTATTTATTTATTGAAAAATAGATGTAGGAATATTTTTAATTATTTTTTCTAACTTTTTAATTTTATAAAATTAGAAATCTTATTTTATTTATTATATATTTTTTTAGTATTTAAATTTATTTTTATGAAAGTAAGTGAAGTGTGTGAAAAATCATGCATATGTGAATTAGAATTAAGAGTGTGAAAAGTCATGCATTTGTGAATTAGCATTAAGAGTAATGCATTTGATAATTAACTGTATTTTAGAATTGTATTTTTTTTATTTATTTTTTGTTATTTTTGTAACTAGTATGCATAGACTAGCATTCTCTATTTTCTTAAGTGGGCCTAATGGTTAGTATATATGTCTTTCTAGACTTAGCAGCCTTCCCAACTTAGGAAGCAAATGGTTGCCAGGAGGTGAGTCCCTTGTCCCACAAACAAGGGGGTCTCATACACCAATTTGGATTTTGTCCTCACCTTAAAATTGGATAATAATAATAATATATATGTAACACATTGGAAACTAATGCTACGCAGTTATTGTGGTGGCAGGTTGCTCCTTCATATGAGATTTTATGGTTGGGAGGTGTTCTCTTTGTTCTCTGTGTAAGTACTAGATCACCATTTGATATTGGGTGATACTAGGTGATTAACCCATGAGGTGTAGACCAATTAGTTTACATGGGGTTTAGTCTCAACCAGGACATAGGTGTTGATTATGGTGAGGGGTTGAGGATGGAAGCCACTTTTGGAGAATTAAATTCCAAAAGGGTGTCCAAACCTTCCAAATCCTCACATGATCCTGGTGATAAGCATCCCATTGCAGGTGTGTGGGTTGGTCTTCTGTAATCCAATAAATGGGTTGATCTATATTTTTTCCATCTAATAAACAGGTTAGCTCAAGCACAGGCTAAACTTAACTACCAAAAAAAATATAGATGGTTGAATCATATGGATTGGAGTGTAATAGTAGTGGGAGCAATTTCATATTGGTTTTCAATAAAAGCTAGGATACTTGCAATATATGAGCACCTGGTGGTCCTCACACCTACCCCTCGGGGAATTAAATTGCATATTTAAACCACGGTAAAATCAGATCAAATTTACTGTAAGGAAACATGTTTGTTATCATTGGTTCTACTTTTATTTATTAGTAATTTAAATTTATCATGAAGACTAAACTTGTTGGTTTGAGTGGGGTTTAGATCACCCATGTTTTAGTTCAAATTTTATGGAATTCATTTGAGGATGGAAACCATTTTTTGGGGAATTATATTATCTCAAGGGCATTCAAGTTCAATGAACCTACACACAATCCTAGTTGCACCTAGAGGAGCTCTCTAACTCAATATTGAAGAAACATTGTAATGTTATGCTATGTTATATAAAATTTTTGACATAGTTAAATTACATAAATAATAATAATAATAATAATAATAGAATAGAATATTTGGACTCCGTCAGATTAGATAAAAATAGTAATAAAACAATAACAATAACTACAATTATTAATCATTAAAGCAAGCTATACCTATTTGAAATATGGATCTATCAAGCTCCCAAACAAATAAAATCTTATCCTATCATGTTAACTATAAGTACTTCCATCCAATAAACTAAGTGATCCCTACTTATGTTCAACAAAAAAATAATTATGTTTTCTTTCTCTGAGTTACCTTCTCATATGCAAAACTACTAAATGATAATACAATGATGTGTTTTCTCTTATGACATGCTGAGGTAATGTATATCCAATTATCCAGTCTTTTGGTGAAGACAATATTTGTAGTATATTTCTAAAGACATTAACATTATTTGATCGGTACCATATCATTATATAATGTAAAGATTATTTGCCTCTACTCTGATTATAAACCATACGTAATAAACCTTTAATATTAGACAAACCTCCACAGAGAAGACCATCTATGTGGTCAGAATACCTCCAAACTTCAAGGAATTTTTTTTTTTTTTTTTCACATATATACTGGGGTTTCATTTTTATTTACCCGGTGGTCTAAATATTCAGTTCCGAAGTTGGATTGTTATTTCCATCTTTTTAAATTTTCCTCTACTCCTCTAGTATTTCATCTAAGATCTCTCTCCCACTATCATGTCCTAATAACATTCAATATTTCCCCATGTGTACATTAAAACCATGTATATAAAATTTTATACCCCTTTATATCAACATGGGATACTCCTCCTGGATCTAATATAAGTCTAGACCCTATGTTCATTCATATTTTCCGATAACATCATATAAGCCATACATATATAACACCTATACCACTTATATATATATCACATATATATATATATATAAACTTTGATAATATTACTTGAATGCGCATATATGTGTATATAACACATATATACATCCTTGCTAAAATTTATTTGATTGCGCATACACATATATATATAACACATATATATATAACCCATATATATATATAGATATACATTTTGATAAAATTAGTTGATTGCGCATATAGATATATACAACACATATCTATAAGACACCCCCCTTTTATAATATCATTGAATCGGCATATATGTATAACACATGTATATACCCTTTGACAATAAAATCAAATTACGCATCATGCATATACTATACCTATTATACATATACCTTACCCATACGTTGAAATAACGCTTATGTATATGAAGTACAGCATGTACATACTACCAATTTTGTACGTGGATGATTCGACGCCCATTTCAGATTATCGTTGCGGACTATGGATAATTATAACAGTGATTCAACTGTTAATTATGGAGCGCCGAAACCTACCAGTCCCGGTATAACCAAACCCTAATCATGAATTTGGTTGGCATTGTTTGATTAATCAACCCCGTTTTTTTTTTTAAATTATTCGTGACAGGTTATATTATTATTGTTTATACTCTTATGAAAATTACCACTTGTAATGAGGTTGACAGTCATGCGTGTTGGCGTCTCTGCATCATACAGATCAGAGCGCCTTGCCTCTTGCGTCGAATCATAATTGTTTTGGTTTGAAACGGTGCGCATACGATTTGGTTTTTATACGCATAGTACACACCATGCGTACTGATTTTGAATGGATATAGCAGTGTAGCTTAGGGATCTAACTGGTCTGGATTAACGTGTGGTTTCATTCTGCTGTTTTGATGGTTTTTTTGTACGCATGGAAAGCGACTCGCTCAGGAGATTGAGGTACTAGATGTCGGCGCTTGCAGACTCATACCCAGCAAGTAAATTGCGTGTAACGCTTCCAGTTGTCATTCCAGTCTGGCCCAGTACTGTACGAGCCAATTTCTGCATCTCAGTACCTCGTCTGCAACTTATTTACATCACTGCGTACCCCTATGTCGACTAAGTTGGGTTTCCAAATCGACTTTGGGATTTTTCTGATTGTTTTGGGGCTGTGGGTTTAGGGTTTCTCCTACCCTTCCCATTCATCTCCGCGGCATAATCTCGATGCCACTCACCTTTCCCTACGTCTTATATAGCTGGCTCAGTTCACAGTTGAGTCTTACTCCGGTTGTTGTATTTGTCTTTGTTCACAATTCGTTCGCCGAAGGCACGAATCTCTTCTGAAGGATTGGGTGCAGAAATACCAAGTCGGCTTAAGGGTATTGGCTCCTGCTCCGTGGAGAGTTCGAGCGTAAGATTTTTTTTTTTCCTTATGATTATTTATGTTCTGCAACCTATTTCGATTTCATCAGGAAATTCCGCGTCTAATCATTCACTGATTGTTTTGTGTATAGGGTGCAGACGCAGGGGTCTTCTGGCCGCGCTCATCCTAACTCATACCTATCCTTGTTTTTAGTTTTTGGTAGTTGGCTTTGATGTTAATACTGGTTGTTTTACTCAGAAGGATTTCTTTTGTAGGTCTCTTACGGCTGCACTTAGTACGCCCATGCATGGACAGGAGCCATAGGTTTTCCTCCGGCTACATGCCGCACCCTTCGATTGCATATTCATCTACATTCTGACGCGGAATCTCAGATTTCCTTGCGTCCAGGTTTGATAGCCTTCCTATGGCCGACGTGCCAATATGTTTTGTTTTACTTGATGGCATATTGACCTCTGGTTTTTATTTCTTTTAAAGCAATGCGATCAGCATAGGTCAAGCTCAAGTTTCTGTCATACCATTTCAGAGATTCATGCCTCTGATTTGTTTGCGTGCGTTCCAGAACTCTAGTGTTATTGATATTCAGTACTAACTGTCGGGACCTATGTTTTGAATTGGTTTTATGTTTTCATTGCCCTATCTAAATCGTACTATTGTCAGCGGCGTATTGGCCATTCGAGTCCAAAATTTTTCGTTTGGATTTGTTGCAGATGGCACAGGTAACTAACGAACCATGCCAGGGGAAAAGCCGAGCTCCCATGTTGGTAACTCCCTTCCTTAACACGATTTCGCCCTCTGTAATTTTTTTTGTTTTGTTTTTTTTTTATACTGTTAACGCTCTGCCCGATAATAGCCAGGCCTGCACTGTCTTTGTAAATTTAATATACTACCTTCCGGAAAAACAAAATACTTTCCACCTGTGACATATGACCATTCGATACCCTGCGTGCAGGTTGGGTACTCGGCCCTTGCTATCGTCGCGTCAACTTGTAGTTTTATAGTTGTGTCGATTATCTACCATCGTTTAAATATGGATATAGAGAATATGTAGTTACATGCATGTTTAAAAATACATGTTTAAAATGTATACCATCATTTGATTTTTACCTCAGTTTATTTCATATCATGTCTAAATAAAACCTAAAATGCCGTAGACATTCATGTCTGTGCAACTTGGGGGTATTAAATCGAAACAGGCCCAATGCGTAGTAATTTAAAGAAGCACCATATTTTAATATAATTTGACCATACATTAAATCACATGGATATATGGTTCATATAGTTTCCCATACATTAATTCGCATCGATACATGGTTCATATCTATATTTCTTCCAACGACTACTAATTTGTAATCGTTGTTAAAAGGAGCTATTATTTTAGCTCTCGGCTCTTATATTTGTTTTTGTTTTCATATATATGTATTCAATAGTTAATTGAATAGTATACCTTAAATTTAGGTTAAGAAAATTTGCTATGATATTTGTTCAAGGATTAGAGGTAGATAAAAAAAATGCAATATACTCTATAAATGCTATAATTTAGATAACACTTCCAAAGAGTAAAGTTTGTTCATGAACTAGCAAATCTCAAAGGCATATTCTAATGTTTTTACTTCTCTTTTATTGTACCATGTAAATTTCAGTTATGCTACAATAGTTTTCTAACGTACATATGAGCCTATAATTTCACCTTTGTATATGTATATGGGAACAAGTTAATATTTAATTATCTGTGGAGACTAATTACCTTCAGATTTAAACCGTCTTTGGTTTAAAAATTCTGTGGGTTTCTACTCTATGGATTACTGGTCTACAACTAAACAGAATTTGGAAGGTGAATGCCTTAAGATGGATTCTGTTAAATGTAGTACTAAAATCAATTATACCATTTCATTAATTTTTGTTTTTATATGTAGCCAATTCATACCATAACAAGTCAAAATAAACAAGAATTTCAGAAACATACCACTATTGCAAATGACCAACCTCCCAACCTTAGAGTCCTCTTTGTCTCCCAGAACTCACCCCCGAGCTGAGATCACCTCCACCACAGATCAACCCCTGATCTGCTTAGGAGCAGCTTATTTAAGCTCATGTTTCCCCAAAGCATGTTTCTAATTCTACGTCCAGAATAGCAGGATGCTTTCTTTCCTGTTTAGCCTAGGCTTCCCATTTTGGGACTCTTTAAAGCTGTTTTATGCTTTTCCTCAGCTTTTCCAGCTTTTCTTACCTCTTCCCAACTACTTCCTCTTCATTGGGGAAATTTAGATTCCTCCTCCAAATCTAAATTAATTTCTTTCAAGGATTTTTGAAAGATTGTGGGGATTTGTTGCCTTATCCATCCTCATGGATTTGGCAAGTGATCTCTAATTCTCATCTTGGTCAAAATGCACAATAATTTTATTTATTTCCTCAATTTAAATATTAAATTACATTCACACCATACTTATCCTTTGGGGTCCACTCCCCTTAGGATTAAAGTTCAAATGTCTAACTTTTTCAAATTCAACACAGAAATTGGGGGTGTTACATATTCCCCCTCTGAAAATAAACACCGTCCTCGGTGTTGTTATTCAACTACTAGAGTTCACTTAAACAAAAATGGATATTTCTCCATCATTTCAGCTTCCCTTTCCCAGGTAGCTTCTTCAGCAGTAAAGTGCTTCCACTACACTTTTACTCTGGCCACTGTTCTGTTCCTCAATTCAATTTCTTCCCGCTCCAATATTTGAAGCGGTTCTGGCAGAAACTCCCCTTCTGGTTCCACCTGTACAACATTCCAATCAACTATGTGAGAAGCATCATGCACATATATTTTTAATAATGAAACATGAAACACATTATGCACTCTAACATGGGGTGGTAAGGCCAACTTGTAAGCCACTGGTCCCACCCTTTCTAAAATTTCAAAAGGCCCACAATATCTAGGAGCAAGTTTTGCACAACTTCCAGCATAAAGTGTGCTCTTTTTGGGTTTGATGCGCAAATACACATGATCCCCTACTTTGAATTCTCGGTGCACTCTTTTCTTATCAGCATAGCTTTTCTGACGATCTTGTGCTGTCTTGATATTTCTTTGTATCTGTTTAACAATTCTTTCCATCTCTTGTAAGGCCTCAGGCCCCAGCATTAATTTATCTTCTGGTTGGCTCCAACTCAAAGGAGTACGACACTTCCTTCCATATAATGCCTCAAACAGACTCATTTTAATAGAAGATTGGCAAATTCAGCTAAATGAAGATACTCCTCCCACTTTGATGGTCTATCCATCACATACATTCTCAACATATCCTCCAAAATTTGATTCGTCCTTTCTGTTTGCCCGTCAGTTTGAGGGTGATAGGCAGTATTGAAATTCAGCTTAGTACCCATCCCTCCAAACAATCCTTTCCAAAACGCTGTTGTAAACTTAGCATCTCGGTCTGAAACAATTACCTTTGGCACCCCATGAAGCCTTACTACCTCCTTCAAGAATACATTTGCTACTTGAGTTGTCCCAAAGGTAGACTTTACTGGTATAAAGTGGGCAGCTTTTGTGAGAGTGTCTACTACTACCATTACAGAATCATGTTGATATTTAGTTTTGGGTAATCCTGTTATAAAATCCATGGAGACTGTGTCCCATTTCCATTCTGCAATTGGCAAAGGGTTTAAAAGCCCTGCTGGGTGTTGATGCTCAACTTTGACTAATTGACATTCCATACATCTACTTAAATACTCTGCCACATCTCTCTTCATTCCTGGCCAGAACAACTTCTTCTTCAAGGCTGTTAACATCTTTTGGTATCCTAGATGTCCTGCATAGGGCTGTTTGTGATATTCATCTAAAATTTCTCTTTTTAATGACTCTATATTTGGAATATACAACCTATTTTTGAAATAGAGTAGCCCTTTTTGGTTTTTAGTGAAATCAGTTTTATCCCCTTTCTGTAGTTTCACCAAGAGTGCTTCATAGTTGGGATCTTGATTTGTTGCTTTTCCCACCAATTCCTCTACCTCCATCTGGGCACTACTCCCAATGCTGTTTAGATGTTGACAAGCATTTCTACTTAATGCATCAGCAACTTTATTTTCTTTTCCCTTGATATGCTTTATGTCCATATCAAATTCACTTAAAAAGGACAGCCATCTGGCTTGTCTTGCATTCAGGTCAGTTTGGGAAAAGAAATATTTGAGGCTAATATGATCAGTCATCAATGTGAACTTTTTCCCCAGAAGATAGTGCTGCCACATTTTCAGAGCATGGATAACAGCTGCAAATTCTAAATCATATGCACTATAATTCTGTTCATGTATTTTCAGTTTTCTAGATTCATATGCAATAACTGAATTTTCCTGCAATAGGACTCCTCCTAGCCCCTCTCTGCAAGCATCTGTACACACAACAAATTCTTTATCAGGATCAACAATTTTTAGTATAGGGGCTGAAATAAGTTTTTGTTTTAATTGGTCGAAAATGATTTGACATTTCTCTGTCGACACGAACTTGACACCCTTTCTTTGCAATGAAGTGATGGGATGTGCAATGGCAGAAAATCTCTCCACAAATCTACGATAGTAGCCTGCCATCCCCATGAATGACCTTACTGCTGAAACATCAGTTGGGATTGGCCATTCATTAATGGCTTTTATCTTTTCAGGATCAACTGCAAGCCCTTTTTCAGAAATAATATGACCCAAATATTGAATCTTATCCTTGTAAAATTCACATTTACTAAACTTGGCATATAGCTGATTTTCTTTCAGAGTTTGCAACACTATCCGTAAATGTTCCTTGTGTTCCTCTTTATTTTTGGATTAGACTAAAATATCATCTATGAACACCAGAACAAATTTATCCAAATACTTATTTAACACACTGTTCATCAGGCACATAAAGGTGGCAGGGGCATTTGTCAATCCAAAAGGTAGGACTACAAATTCGTAGTGTCCATACCGAGTTCGAAAAGTTGTTTTGCTAATGTCTTCTTCCTTGATTCTGAGCTGGTGATACCCAGTTCTTAAGTCAATCTTGGAAAACACTGAGGCCCCTCTCACTTGATAAAAAAGATCATCAATTCTAGGGAGTGGATATCTATTCTTAATGGTCAACTTATTCAGTTGACGATAATCAATGCACATCCTAAAAGTCCCATCTTTCTTTTTCACAAATAAGACCGGTGCTCCCCACGGAGACACACTTGGTCTAATGTAACCTTTATCCAGTAATTCTTGCAGCTGCATCTTCAGCTCCATAAGTTCAGGCGGACTCATTCGATAGGGGGCTCGGGAAATAGGTGTGGCTCCCGGCACCAAATCTATGGAAAAGTCAATTTCTCTTTTGGGGGGAAGATGAGGAATCTCATCTGGGAAAACTTCTTTAAAATCCCTTACCACTGGTAATTCATTCAGCAGACTTTCTTCAGTTCTCTGCTCCACTTCTTCCACATGTACTGCATAAACTTGATATCCTTTTCTAGCTGTTATTTTTAACTGTAAGGCTGATATTTGTCTTATTGAAATGGATTTTGGTTTTCCTTTTAGTGTAAAAGGTTTCCCTTCTTCATCCACACAATGCAGGGTTTTATCCCAGCAGTTCATCAGAGCTTTCTTCTTTTCCAGCCAATCCATTCCTATCAGCAAGTCATAGGATCCTAATGGCAATATGTTCAAATTTACTTCTGTTGGAAAGCCATTTAATTGTATTGTTGTTTTGGGCAATTTATGTGTGACTTTTCTCTTAGTTCCAGTGGCTAGCTGTACCAACCATGACTGCTGAAACTTTTCAGGTTTAATGTTACATTTTTCTACAATTTCAGGACTAATGTAACTCAAAGAAGCACCTGGATCAATCAAAACAGTAATAGGTAGGTCAGAAATCTTACCCTCCATTTCCACCATGGTTGCTTGATGTTCTGCTTGCCGATTTTCCAAGGCTGCACTGATAGTTGGTATATTTCTGGCGATGTCATTTACTGTTGTTGCCTCTCGCTCTCTGCTGATCATGTGTATATTTCGATGGGGGCAGTCCCTCATCATATGGGGTTCTCCACAGCCCCAACATTTCAAAGGTTCCTTCATTCTGACTATCCCTTCCTTTTTATTGTTCCCTTCTACTTGTTTTGAAGCCACTTGGGACTGAGCAGTTTGGCTTTCTTTTGGTTTATTGAATTTTTTCCGCTGATGATCTCTGCCAAAATTCCTTAGATATGCTGGTTTTTGTCTTTTTCCCTTGAACTCACCCTTGTTCAACCAGCTCTTCCCTTGTTCAGCCTTTCCTTTAAACTGCTGATAGCATAATCTTGCTTTTCTAACCGCTTCGTCCATTGTCTTCGGGTTGTCAAACTCAATTTTCTCTTTGTACATAGTAGGCAAACAATTCAAAAACCTTTGTACCTTTGCCTTTTCTTCCCTAATGTAAGGGACATATCTCAGTAAATTGGTAAACTTAGTGACAAACTCATCAATAGTGAGCTATCCTAGTCTAAGTTCATGGAATTCTTTAGCTTTATCATCATAATAACGTTCGTTCAAATACCGATTTTTGAACTTAGCCTGAAAATCTTCCCAAGTAACTGTCTTTTCATCAATGGCATGCACCATTTTTGTCTCTTCCCACCACAGTGTAGCTTTTCCTTGTAGCTGATACACAGCTAATCTGGCCTTCAGATTGCTTTCATATTCATAAACTTGGAAATACTTAATCATGTTCAGCAACCAAGCTTCAACATCTTCTTCCTTCTCCCCATCATAGGAGGGAGGTTTGATCTTTCTAAATTCTCCCTGCAATTCTCTTTTCTGCTTATGTTGATGTCTAGTTGCATCCTCATCCTCAGACTCATCCATCTTTCTTTTTCCAGAACCTTCGCCTTCCTGGCTGTTCCGGGAAGTTAGCTCTCTAATGAGCTTTTCCTGCTCCTTACTGGCTGATGACAACATGTCATTCTGGCTTCTTAGTTCAGCCAATTCTCGTTGCATTCTGTGCAACATAGCCATTACCGGGGCATTGGGATCTGGAGTAGCAAACTCATCACGCAAATCCACATAAATTCCTCCCTCTTCAGCCATTTTAGCACCACTGTACACACTCATAATTTTGGTTAGTGAAATTGAAAGAAATAACAACAATTTCTACAATATTCATTTATAAGACTAGCATTCAGAATTCAGTGAGCATAGTAACAACAACCCAGTTTTGTAAGTTGGGCTCCGATACCATTTGTAACACCTCCAGTTTAAAGAATTTTTTTTTTTTTCTTTCCACATATATACTGGGGTTTCATTTTTATTTACCTGGTGGTCTGAATATTAAGTTCAGAAATTGGATTTTTATTTCCATCTTTTTAAATTTTCCTCTACCCCTCTAGTATCTCATTTAAATTTTAAGATCTCTTTTCCACTATCCCTTCCTAATAACATTCAATATTCCCCATGTGTACATTAAAACCATGTATATAAAATTCTATACCCCCTCTATATCAACATGGGATACTCCCCCTAGATATGGTATAAGTCTAAACCCTATGTACATTCATATCTTTCGATAACATCATATAAGCCATACATATATAACACATATACCACTTATATATATCACATATATATATAAACTTGATAATATTACTTGAATGTATACATATATGTGTATATCACACATACATATATAACACGTGTATATATCCTTACTAAAATTTAGTTGATTACATAGACATATATATATAACACACATGTATACATATAACCCATATATATATGGATATACATTTGATAAAATTTAATTTATGGCGCATATAGGGATAATACAACAAATATCTATAAGACACTTTTATAATAAACATTGAATGTAAAGATATATGTATAACACATATATGTACCCTTTGACAATAAAATCGAATTACTCATCACGTATATACTATACCTATTATACATATACCTTACCCATACTTGAAATAATGCTTGTGTATATGAAGTACATCGTGTACATACTACTACTTTCGTACGTGGATGATTCGACGCCGATTTCAGATTATCGTTGCGGACTATGGATAATGATAACAGTGATTCAACTGTTAATTATGGAGCACCGCAACCTACCAGTCCGGATATAACCAAACCCTAATCATGAATTTGGTTGGCGTTGTTTTATTAATCAACCCCTTTTTTTTCAAATTCTTCGTGACAAGTTATATTATTATTGTTTATACTCTTATGAAAATTACCACTTGTAATGAGGTTGACAGTCATGCGTGTTGGCGTCTCTGCATCATACAGATCAGAGCACCTTACGTCTTGCGTCGAGTCATAATGGTTTTGGTTTGAAACGACGCGCATACGATTTGGTTTTTATACGCATAGTACGCACCATGCGTACTAATTATGAATGGGGATAGCAGTATAGCTTAGGGATCTGACTGGTCTGGATTAACGTGTGGTTTCATTCTGATGTTTTGATGGTTTTTTTGTACGCAGGGAAAGCGTCTCGCTCAGGAGATTGAGGTACCAATTGACGACGCTTGCAGACTCATACCCAGCAAGTAATTTGTGTGTAACGCTTCCAGTTGTCATTCCAGTCTGGCCCAGTACTGTGCGAGCCAATTTCTGCATCTCAGTACATCGTCTGCAACTTATTTACATCACCGCGTACTCCTAAGTCGACTAAGCTGGGTTTCCAAATCGACTTTGGGATTTCTCTGATTGTTTTGGGGCAGTGGGATTAGGGTTTCTCCTACCCTTCCCATTCATCTCCGCGGCATAATCTCGACGCCACTCACCTTTCCCTATGTCTTATATAGCTGGCTCAGTCCATAGTTGAGTCTTACTCCAGTTGTTGTATTTTTCTTTGTTCACAATTCTTTCACCGAAGGCGCGAATCTCTTACGAAGGATTGGGTGCAGAAATACCAAGTCGGCTTAAGCGTATTGGCTCCTGCTTCGTGGAGAGTTCGAGCGTAAGAGTTTTTTTTTTCTGTTCTTATGGTTCTTTATGTTCTGCAACCTATTTTGATCTCGTCAGGTAATGCCACGTTTAATCATTCACTGATTGTTTTGTGTATAGGGTGCAGACGCAGGGGTCTTCTTGCCGCGCTCATCCTAACTCATACCTATCCTTGTTTTTATTATTATAGTTTTTGGTATTCTGCTTTGATGTTAATACTGGTTGTTTTACTCAGAAGGATTTCTTTTGTAGGTTTCTTACGGCTGCGCTTAGTACGCCTTTGCATGGACAGGAGCCATAGGTTTTCCTCCGGCTACACGCCGCACCATTCGATTGCATATTCGTCTACACTCTGACGCGAAATCTCAGATTTCCTTGCGTCCAGGTTTGATAGCCTTCCTAAGGCCGACATGCCAATATGTTTTGTTTTATTTGATGGTGTATTGACCTCTGGTTTTTATTTCTTTTAAAACAATGTGATCCGCATAGGTCAAGCTCGAGTTTCTGTCATACCATTTCAGAGATTCATGCCTCTGATTTATTTCTGTGCGTTCCAGACTCTAGTGTTATTGATATTCAGTACTATTTGTTGGGACCTATGTTTTGAATCGGTTTTATGTTTTCATTGCCCTGTCTAAATCATACTATGGTCAGCGGCGTATTGGCCATTCGAGTCCAAAATTTTTCATTTGGCTTTGTTGCAGATGGCACAGGTAACTAACGAACCACGAGCGGGGAAAAGCCGAGCTCCCATGTCGGTAATTCCCTTCCTTAACGCGATTTCTCCCTCTGTAATTTTTTTTCGTTTTGTTTTTTTTTTAATACTATTAACGCTCTACCCGATAATAGCAATGCCTGCACTATCTTTGTAAATTTAATATACTACCTTCCGGCAAAAAAAAATACTTTCCTCCTGAAACATATGACCATTCGATACCCTGCGTACAGGTTGGGTACTCGGCCCTTGCTATCGTCGCATCAACTAGTAGTTTTACAGTTGTGTCGGTTATCTACCATCGTTTAAATATGGATATAGAGAATATGTAGTCACATGCATGTTTAAAATTTCATGTTTAAAATGTATACCATCGTTTGATTTTTACCTCAGTTTATTTCATATCACGTATAAATAAAACCTAAAATGCCGTAGTCATTCATGTCTGTGCAACTTGGGGTTATTAAATCGAAACAGGCCCAATGCGTAGTAAATTAAAGAAGCACCATATTTTAATATAATTTGACCATACATTAAATCACATAGATATATGGATCATATAGTTGCCCATACATTAATTCGTATCGATACATGGTTTATATTTATATTTCTTCTACCGACTACTAATTTGTATTCATTGTTAAAAGGAGCTATTATTTTAGTTCTCGGCCCTTATATTGGGTTTTTTTTTCAGATATATATATATATATATATATATATATTCAATAGTTAATTGAATAGTATACCTTAAATTTAGGTTAAGAAATTTGCTATGATATTTGTTCAAGGATTAGAGGTAGAAAAAAAAATGCAATATACTCTATAAATGCTATAACTGAGATAACACTTCCAAAGAGTAAAGTTTCTTCATGAACTAGCAAATCTCAAATGCATATTCTAATGTTTTTACTTCTCTTTTATTGTACCATGCAAATTTAAGTTATGCTACCATAGTTTTCTAACGTACATATGAGCATATAATTTCACCTTTGTATGTGTATATGGGAACAAGTTAATATTTAATTATCTGTGGAGACTAAGTACCTTCAGATTTAAACTGTCTTTGGTTTAAAAATTCTGTGGGTTTCTACTCTATGGATTACTGGTCTACAACTAAACAGAATCTGGAAGGTGAATGCCTTAAGATGGATTCTGTTAAATGTAGTACTAAAATCAATTATACCATTTCATTAATTTTTGTTTTTATATGTAGCCAATTCATACCATAACAAATCAAAATAAACAAGAATTTCAGAAACATACCACTATTGCAAATGACCAACCTCCCAACCTTAGAGTCCTCTTTGTCTCCCAGAACTCACCCCCGAGCTGAGATCACCTCCATCACAGATCAACCCCTGATCTGCTTAGGAGCAGCTTATTTAAGCTCATGTTTCCCCAAAGCATGTTTCTAATTCTGCGTCCAGAATAGCAGGATGCTTTTCTTCCTATTTAGCCTAGGCTTCCCATTTTGGGACTCTTTAAAGCTGTTTTATGCTTTTCCTCAGCTTTTCTAGATTTTATTACCTCTTCCCAACTACTTTCCTCATCATTGGGGAAATTTAGATTCCTCCTCAAAATCTAAATTAATTTCTTTCAAGTATTTTTGAAAGATTGTGGGGATTTATTGCCTTATCCATCCTCATGGATTTGGCAAGTGATCTCTAATTCTCATCTTGGTCAATATGCACAATCATTTTATTTATTTCCTCAATTTAAATATTAAATTACATTCACACAATACTTATCCTTTGGGGTCCACTCCCCTTAGGATTAAAGTTCAAATGTCTAACTTTTCAAATTCAACACAGAAATTGGGGGTGTTACAAGGGCGTCAGTGGCCAGACAGGGACATTAAACATTTACCACATTCAACTACCAAAGTTCACTTAAACAAAAATGGATATTTTTCCATCATTTCAGCTTCCCTTTCCCAGGTAGCTTCTTCAGCAGTAAAGTGCTTCCACTGCACTTTTACTCTGGCCACTGTTCTGTTTCTCAATTCAATTTCTTCCCACTCCAATATTTGAAGCGGTTCTGGCAGAAACTCCCCTTCTGGTTCCACCTGTACAACATTCCAATCAACTATGTGAGAAGCATCATGCACATATCTTTTTAATAATGAAATATGAAACACATTATGCACTCTAACATGGGGGGGTAAGGCCAGCTTGTAAGCCACTGGTCCCACCCTTTCTAAAACTTCAAAAGGCCCACAATATCTAGGAGCCAGTTTTGCACAACTTCCTGCATAAAGTGTGCTCTTTTTGGGTTTGATGCGCAAATACACATGATCCCCTACTTTGAATTCTCGGTGCACTCTTTTCTTATCAGCATAGCTTTTCTGACGATCTTGTGCTGTCTTGATATTTCTTTGTATCTGTTTAACAATTCTTTCCATCTCTTGTAAGGCATCAGGCCCCAGCATTAATTTATCTTCTGGTTGGCTCTAGCTCAAAGGAGTACGACACTTCCTTCCATATAATGCCTCAAACGGACTCATTTTAATAGAAGATTGGTAACTATTATTATAGGAAAATTCAGCTAAATGTAGATACTCCTCCCACTTTTATGGTCTATCCATCACATACATTCTCAACATATCCTCCAAAATTTGATTCGTCCTTTCTGTTTGCCCGTCAGTTTGAGGGTGATAGGCAGTACTGAAATTCAGCTTAGTACCCATCCCTCCAAACAATCCTTTCCAAAACGCTGCTGTAAACTTAGCATCTCGGTCTGAAACAATTACCTTTGGCACCCCATGAAGCCTTACTACCTCCTTCAAGAATACATTTGCTACTTGAGCTGTCCCAAAGGTAGACTTTACTGGTATAAAGTGGGCAGCTTTTGTGAGAGTGTCTACTACTACCATTACAGAATCATGTTGATATTTAGTTTTGGGTAATCCTGTTATAAAATCCATGGAGACTGTGTCCCATTTCCATTCTGCAATTGGCAAAGGGTTTAAAAGCCCTGCTGGGTGTTGATGCTCAACTTTGACTAATTGACATTCCATACATCTACTTAAATACTCTGCCACATCTCTCTTCATTCCTGGCCAGAACAACTTCTTCTTCAAGGCTGTTAACATCTTTTGTTATCCTGGATGTCCTGCATAGTGCTGTTTGTGATATTCATCTAAAATTTCTCTTTTTAATGACTCTATATTTGGAATATACAACCTGTTTTTGTAATAGAGTAGCCCTTTTTGGTTTTTAGTGAAATCAGTTTTATCCCTTTTCTGTAGTTTCACCAAGAGTGCTTCATAGTTGGGATCTTGATTTGCTGCTTTTCCCACCAATTCCTCTACCTCCATCTGGGCACTACTCCCCATGTTGTTTAGATGTTGACAAGCATTTCTACTTAATGCATCAGCAACTTTATTTTCTTTTCCCTTGATATGCTTTATGTCCATATCAAATTCACTTAAAAAGGACAGCCATCTGGCTTGTCTTGCATTCAGGTCAGTTTGGGAAAAGAAATATTTGAGGCTAATATGATCAGTCATCAATGTGAACTTTTTCCCAAGAAGATAGTGCCGCCACATTTTCAGAGCATGGATAACAGCTGCAAATTCTAAATCATATGCACTATAATTATGTTCATGTATTTTCAGTTTCCTAGATTCATATGCAATAACTGAATTTTCCTGCAATAGGACTCCTCCTAGCCCCTCTCTACAAGCATCTGTACATACAACAAACTCTTTATCAGGATCAGCAATTTTTAGTATAGGGGCTGAAATAAGTTTTTGTTTTAATTGTTCGAAACTGATTTGACATTTCTCAGTCCACACGAACTTGACACCCTTTCTTTGCAATGAAGTGATGGGATGTGCAATGGCAGAAAATCTCTCCACAAATCTACGATAGTAGCCTGCCATCCCCATGAATGACCTTACTGCTGAAACATCAGTTGGGACTGGCCATTCATTAATGGATTTTATCTTTTCAGGATCAACTGCAAGCCCCTTTTCAGAAATAGTATGACCCAAATATTGAATCTTATCCTTGTAAAATTCACATTTACTAAACTTGGCATATAGCTGATTTTCTTTCAGAGTTTGCAACACTATCCGCAAATGTTCCTTGTGTTCCTCTTTGTTTTTGGAGTAGACTAAAATATCATCTATGAACACCAGAACAAATTTATCCAAATACTTATTTAACACACTGTTCATCAGACACATAAAGGTGGCAGGGGCATTTGTCAATCCAAAAGGTAGGACTACAAATTCGTAGTGTCCATACCGGGTTCGAAAAGCTATTTTGCTAATGTCTTCTTCCTTGATTCTGAGCTGGTGATACCCAGTTCTTAAGTCAATCTTGGAAAAGAATGAGGCCCCTCTCACTTGATCAAAAAGATCATCAATTCTAGGAAGTGGATATCTATTCTTAATGGTCAACTTGTTCAGTTGACGATAATCAATGCACATCCTAAAAGTTCCATCCTTGTTTTTCACAAATAAGACCAGTGCTCCCCATGGAGACACACTTGGTCTAATGTAACCTTTATCCAGTAATTCTTGCAGCTACATCTTCAGCTCCATAAGTTCAGGCGGACTCATTCGATAGGGGGCTCGGGAAATAGGTGTGGCTCCCGGCACCAAATCTATGGAAAAGTCAATTTCTCTTTTGGGGGGAAGATGAGGAATCTCATCTGGGAAAACTTCTTTAAAATCCCTTACCACTGGTAATTCACTCAGCATATTTTCTTTAGTTCTCTGTTCCACTTCTTCCACATGTACTGCATAAACTTGGTATCCTTTTCTAGCTGTTATTTTCAATTGTAAGGCTGATATTTGTCTTACTGAAATGGATTTTGGTTTTCCTTTTAATGTAAAAGGTTTCCCCTCTTCATCCACACAATGCAGGGTTTTATCCCAGCAGTTCATCAGGGCTTTCTTCTTTTCCAGCCAATCCATTCCTATCAGCAAGTCATAGGATCCTAACGGTAATATGTTCAAATTTACTTCTGTTGGAAAGCCATTTAATTGTATTGCTGTTTTGGGCAACTTATGTGTGACTTTTCTCTTAGTTCCAGTGGCCAGCTGTACCAACCATGACTGCTGAAATTTTTCAGGTTTAATTTTACATTGTTCTACAACCAGGACTAATGTAACTCAATGAAGCACCTGGATCAATCAAAACAGTAATAGGTAGGTCAGAAATCTTACCCTCCATTTCCACCATGGTTGCTTGATATTCTGCTTGCCGATTTTCCAATGCTGCATTGATAGTTGGTATATTTCTGGCTATGTCATTTACTGTTGTTGCCTCTCGCTCTCTGTTGATCATGTGTATATTTCGATGGGGGCAGTCCCTCATCATATGGGGTTCTCCACAGCCCCAACACTTCAAAGGTTCCTTCATTCTGACTGTCCCTTCCTTTTTATTGTTCCCTTCTACTTGTTTTGAAGCCACTTGGGACTGAGCAGTTTGGCTTTCTTTTGGTTTATTGAATTTTTTCCGCTGATGATCTCGGCCAAAATTCCTTAGATATGCTGGTTTTTGTCTTTTCCCTTTGAACTCACCCTTGTTCAACCAGCTCTTCCCTTGTTCAACCTTACCTTTAAACTGCTGATAGCATAATCCCGCTTTTCTAACTGCTTCGTCCATTGTCTTTGGGTTGTCAAACTCAATTTTCTCCTTGTACACAGTAGGCAAGCAATTTAAAAACCTTTGTACCTTTGCCTTTTCTTCCCTAATGTAAGGGACATATCTCAGTAAATTGGTAAACTTAGTGACAAACTCATCAATAGTGAGCTATCCTAGTCTAAGTTCATGGAATTCTTTAGCTTTATCATCATAATAACGTTCGTTCAAATACCGATTTTTGAACTTAGCCTGAAAATCTTCCCAAGTAACTGTCTTTTCATCAATGGCATGCACCATTTTTGTCTCTTCCCACCACAGTGTAGCTTTTCCTTGTAGCTGATACACAGCTAATCTGGCCTTCAGATTGCTCTCATATTCATAAACTTGGAAATACTTGATCATGTTCAGCAACCAAGCTTCATCATCTTCTTCCTTCTCCCCATCATAGGAGGGAGGTTTGATCTTTCGTAATTCTCCCTGCAATTCTCTTTTCTGTTTATGTTGCTGTCTAGCCGCATCATCATCATCATCAGACTCATCCATCTTTCTCTTTCTGGAACCTTCGCCTTCCTGGATGTTCCGGGAAGTTAGCTCTCTAATGAGCTTTTCCTGCTCCTTACTGGCTGATGACAACATGCCATTCTGGCTTCTTAGTTCAGCCAACTCTCATTGCATTCTGTGCAACATAGCCATTACCAGGGCATTGGGATCTGGAGTAGCAAACTCATCACGCAGATCCACATAAATTCCTCCCTCTTCAGCCATTTTAGCACCACTGTACACACTCATAATTTTGGTCAGTGAAATTGAAAGAAATAACAACAATTTCTACAATATTCATTTATAAGACTAGCATTCAGAATTCAGTGAGCACAGTAACAACAACCCAGTTTTGTAAATTGGGATCTGATACCATTTGTAACACCTCCAGTTTAAGGATTTTTTTCTCACATATCTTTGGGTTTCATCTTATTGCAGGTGAGTGAATATTCCAATTCGAAGTGGGATTATTGTTTCCATCTTTTTTAAATTTTCCTCTGCTCCTCTAAATTATCTCATTTAGATCTCTCTTCCACTTATCTGTCTTATTAACATTGATATTTCCCCATGTGTACATTAAAACCATGTATATAAAATTGTATACCCCTTCTATATTAACACGGGATACTCCTCTTAATCTAGTAAAGGTCGAAACCCTATGTTCATTCATATTTTCCAATAACATCATATAAGCCATACATATATAACACCTATACCACTTATATAGTTTACATATATATATATATAAACTTTGATAAGGTTACTTGAATGCGCATATATGTGTATATCACACATCCATATATAACACATGTATACATCCTTACTAAAATTTAGTTGATTGCACATACACATATGTATATAACACCTATATATATAACCCATATATATATGGATATACCTTTTTATAAAATTAATTGATGGCGCATATAGGTATATACAACAAATATCTATACGACACTCCCCTTTTTTTTTATAACATTGAATCGGCATATATGTATAACACTTATAGTTACCCTTTGACAATAAAATCGAAATACTCATCACGCATAGACTATACCTATCATACATATACCTTACCCCTACTTGAAATAAAGCTTGTGTATATGAAGTACAACGTGTACATACTACTCATTCGTACGTGGACGATTCGACGCCCCTTTCAGATTATCATTGCGGATTATGGATAATTATAACAGTGGTTTAATTGTTAATGATGGAGCACCGAAACCTACCAGTCCCACTATAACCAAACCCTAATCATGAATTTGGTTGGCGTTTTTTTATTAATCACCCTTTTTATTTCCAATTCTTCGTGACAGGTTATATTATTATTCTGATGAAAATTACCATTTGAAATGAGGTTGAAAGTCATGCGTGTTGGCATCTCTGAATCATACAGATCAGAGCGCCTTGCCTCCTGCACCAAATCATAATTGTGTTGGTTTGAAACGGTGCGCATACGATTTGGTTTTTTAGACGCATAGTACGTACCTTGCGTACAGATTATAAATGGAGATAGCAGTATAGCTTAGGGATCTAACCGATCTGGGTTAACGTGTGGTTTCATTCTGATGTTTTGATGGTTTTTGTTTCTTTTGTACGCAGGGAAAACGTCTTCCTCAGGAGATGGAGGTACCAATTTCTGGCTCCTGCAGACTCATACCCAGCAAGTAATTCGCGTGTAACGCTTCTAGTGGTCATTCCAGTCTGGCTCAGTACTGGGCGAGCTATGTTCTGTGTCTTAGTACTTCGTCTGCAAGCTTATTTACATCACCGCGTACTCCTAAGTCGCCTAAGCTGGGTTTCCAAATCGACTTTGGGATTTTTCTGATTGTTTTGGGGCAGTGGGATTAGGGTTTCTCCTACCCTTCCCATTCCTCTCTGTGGCATAAATCTCGACGCCACTCACCTTTTCCAACGTCTTATATCGCCGGCTCAGTTCACAGTTAGGTCTTACTCGGATTGTTGTATTTGTCTTTGTTCACAATTCTTTCACCGAAAGCGCGACTCTCTTACGAAAGATTGGGTGCCGAAATACCAAGTCGGCTTAAGGGTGTTGGCTATTGTTCGAGTTTGAGCGTAAGAGTTTTCTTTTTCTCTTCTTCTGTTCTGATGGTTCTTTATGTTCTACAACCTATTTCGATCTCGTTAGGTAATGCCGCGGCTAATCATTCACTAATTGTTTTGTGTATAGGGTGCAGACGCAGGGGTCTTCTTGCCGCGCTCATCCTAACTCATACATATGCTTGTTTATATTATTATATTTTTGGTTGTCGGCTTTGATGTCAATACTCGTGGTTTTTCTCAGAAGGATTTCGTCTACATTTTGACGCGAAATCTCCGATTTCCTTGCATCCGGGTGATATCCTTCCTAAGGCCGATGTGCCAATATGTTTTGTTTTATTTAATGGCGTATTGACCTCTGATTTTTATTTCTCTTAAAACAATGCAATCCGCATAGGTCAAGTCCGAGTTTCTGTCATACCATTTCAGAGATTCATGCCTCTGATTTATGTGCGTGCGTTCCAGAACTCTAGTGTTATTGATATTTAGTACTAATTGTCGGGACCTGTGTTTTGAATCGGTTTTATGTTTTTATGGCCCTATCTAAATCGTACTATGGTCAGCGGCGTAATGGCCATTCGAGTCCAAAATTTTGCGTTTGGTTTTGTTGCAGATGGCACAGGTAACTCACGAACCATGCCAGAGGAAAAATCGAGCTCCTATGTCGGTAATTCCCTTCTTTAACGTGATTGCGCTCTCAGTAATTTTCTCATTTTGTTTTTTTATACTGTTAACAGTCGGCCTGATAATAGCAACGTCTGCACTGTCTTTGTAAATTTAATATACTACCTTCCGGTAAAACAAAATACTTCCTACCTGTGGCAGATGACCATTCGATACCCTGCGTACAAGTTGGGTAATCGGCCTTTGCTATCGTCGCATCAACTCGTAGTTTTACAGTCGTGTCGGTTATCTACCATCGTTTAAATTTGGATATAGAGAATATGTATTCACGTGCATGGTTAGAACTAAATGTTTAAAATGTATACTATCGTTTGCATTTTTATCACAGTTTATTTCATATCATGTATAAATAAAACCTAATATGCCGTATACAGTCATGTCTGTGCGACTTGGGGTTATGAAATCGAACCAGGCCCAAATGCGTAGTAATTTAAAGAAACACCATATTCTAATATAATTGACCATACATTAAATCTCATAGCTATATGGTTCATATAGTTGCTCATACATTAATTTGCATCAATACATGGTTCATATTTATATTTCTTCCACCGACTACTTTGTATTCGTTGTTAAAAGGAGCTATTATTTTAGCTCTCGGCTCTTATATTGGTTTTGGTTTTCATATATATATATTTAATAGTTCATTGAATAGTATACCTTAAATTTAGGTTACGAAGTTTGCTAGGATATTTGTTCAAGGATTAGAGGTAGATAAAAAAAACAATATAATCTATAAATGATACAACTGAGATAACATTTCCAAAGAGTAAAGTTTCTTCATGAACTAGCAATCTAAAGCGCATATTCTAGTGTTTTTACTTCTCTTTCATTGTATCATGCAATTTTAAGTTATGCTACAATAGTTTTCTAACGTACCTATGGGCATATAATTTCACCTTTGTATATGTGTATGGGAATAAGTTAATATTTAATTACCTGTGGAGACTAAGTACCTTCAGATTTAAACCGTCGTTGGTTTAAAAATTCTGTGGGTTTCTACTCTATGGATTACTGGTCTACAACTAAACAGAATCTCGAAGGTGAATGCCTTAAGATGGATTCTGTTAAATGTAGTACTAAAATCAATTATGTCATTTCATTAATTTTTGTTTTTATATGTAGCCAATTCATACCATAACAAATCAAAATAAACAAGAAATTCAGAAGCATACCACTATTGCAAATGACCAACCTCCCAACCTTAGAGTCCTCTTTGTCTCCCAGAACTCACCCCCGAGCTGAGTCACCTCCCTTACAGATCAACCTCTGATCTTCTTAGGAGCAGCTTATTTAAGCTCATGTTTCCCCAAAGCATGTTTCTAATTCTGCGTCCAGAATAGCAGGATGCTTTCTTTCCTGTTTAGCCTAGGCTTCCCCTTTGGGACTCTTTAAAGTTGTTTTATGCTTTTCCTCAGCTTTTCCAGCTTTTCTTACCTCTTCCCAACTACTTTCCTCTTCATTGGGGAAATTTAGATTCCTCCTCCAAATCTAAATTAATCTCTTTCAAGGATTTTTGAAAGACTGTGGGGATTTGTTGCCTTATCCATCCTCATGGATTTGGAAAGTGATCTCTATTTCTCATCTTGGTCAAAATGCACAATCATTTTATTTATTTCCTCAATTTAAATATTAAATTACATTCACACCATACTTATCCTTTGGGGTCCACTCCCCTTAGGATTAAAGTTCAAATGTCTAACTTTTCAAATACAACACATAAATTGGGGGTGTTACACATTTTCAACCATCATCCACCATGGAAAATTTTAGGGGCTAATATTCGCAGGTGGGCTAATTTTCCATGTTTTTACCAAAAAAAATATTCACCAATTTTCATTTTTGTTTTAAATGATTTGCAAAAATTTTATAGTACACCAAATCACCAAAATATTATATTTAATAATATAAAATCAGTGGAAATATAAATTTTTCTACAAAAATATCACAAAATTTTTTACAAGTTGAATATTAGGGACTAGTAAGATTCGCCAAGGTTTCTAAACTTTAAGATAAACTTCCGCCCTTAAAATTTTCCCTTTCATCCACCATCGTCTACAATGGTAAACCATTTTAAACCATCATCAATCATTTTTAATCATGTTTAACCATGGTCCAATGTCACATTGCGACAAATATTGTCTCAATATGGAAATCACCCATGGTTAAACATGGTCAACCATGATCTAATGTCACATTGGGACAAAGATGGTCTCAATATGAAAATCGAATATGATAAACCATGGTTAAACATGTTTGTTTTAGGGTTTATGCTATTTATCTTAGGGTTTATATATCTTGGGTTTATAATATTAATTCCTTGGCTTTAATACTATTCCCTTGGGTTTATAATCCTTGGTATTTTAGTATTAACCCCTTGCGTTTATTATTCCCTTTAGTTTATAATATCAATATTTTGGATTTATTAATTTATGGGTTCATATTCCTAGGGTATAATATTATTCATAGTATTTGTAATATTAATCCTTAGGTTTAATATAAATCTCTTGGGTTTATATTCATGGCCAACCTTGGTCAACCATGGTCCAACATCACATTGTGACAAATATTTTTTCAATATGAAAATCAACAATTGTCAACCATAGTCAACCATCGTCAAAAATTGTAAATAATTTTTAAATTTCGTCGACCATGGTCAATTAGGTCCAATGTCATATTATGACAAAGATTTTCTCAATATGAAAACCAATCGTGGTCCAAAATTGCATTGTGACAAATATTGTTTCAATATGAACATCAACCATGGTAAACCATACTCAACCATATTTATTCTAGGGTTTATAATATTTAACTTGGGTTTTATATACCTTTAGGTTATAACATTAATCCCTTAGGTTTAATATTATTCCCGTGGGTTTATAATCCCTTGGGGTTTTATTATTAACCCCTTGGGTTTATTGATGTAAGGGTTCATATTCCTAAACAAAGATTGTCTCGATACGAAAATCAACCATGGTCAACGATGATAAACAATTTTGAACAATGATAAATGATTTTCAACCATCGTTAACCATGGTCAAGCATAGTCCACCATGGTCTAATGTCACATTGTGACAACGACTGTGTGAAAATTCCTAGATCTAAAAATCTAAGGAATCCTACTACAATTATCCGAGTTACTTCTCCTATTATGTAAATTTCATTTACAAAATTAATTCATATATGAATTATTGGTGTAACTAATGAATCATCCTACACTTAATTAAATTGATTCTGAAACAAAGAAACTAAGTAGAAATAAATCACACATAGGACACCTTTATGTTGTACTAAGTCCCCAGAAAATGCCAATGCGGGAAAACTGGTGCAGCAGATCTGAGGGTTTGTATTATTAAGCAGTATAAATTTATGAATAAATCTTTGAATACCTCAAGTGTTATTTAGTTACAGAGAGAAATACTAGATGAAATAAATTGTGAGAATACCTCATTCAATCACTGGAAAATCCAGCTAATCCAGACACTAGAGACGCTGCCCTTGGACGTCACTACGCATTTATTACATAGGCCTTGCATCACCTCCTCTATGCACTACATCACCTGATTTGTGGATCAATATGACTCATAGAATCATAGATCTCAACCTCCCAGTCTCACACCCCAACTTCTGACTTCTGGATCATTTCTGATAGTGAAATCTCGAAAAACCTCTAAGACACTACGCAACCTCTAGGTAGCCCTACTTGGCTCTGCAAAGCCTCCACGTTGCCTTGAATAGCTCTGTTGGACATCTCTCTGGCTCACTTTGCTAATGATTCTCCATCTAAGAACATCTTTGTCTTCAGATGATATCTCAACCCCTCACTACACTTAATCACTTAGATTTGATCTTTGTCCGATCACTTGCTCCCTCAAAAGAAATTGATCTCAATATTCACTGAGTGTTTCTTTCCAAATTACCCTCAAGCCTTCCTTTATATTCTTCTCGTTGAGAAATCAATGGTTGAGATTAGATCTCTAATAAATGACTAAGATTATAACATGACTTCATCTTTGCTTTTTCTAGATCATTCTCACTCTATTTTATTAATACCTTTTAATTATTTAATTTTCCTAAGTTAGACTTAGGGTCTCCATTAAAATAATTAATTATTTTAATAAAACATAATCCGAGTGGAATTTTCAAAAAATGTTTATGGGTTTCTTGGAATACTTGTGTCTTGGCTTCTCCACAAAATTTTGGGTTTAGAGCACTTTCGATGCCACCAAAATTCAACACTCCCTCTTTGTCACTTTTGTCACGTCTCTCAACCCACAAATTTTTTTTTTCAAGTGTTCCCACTCATGCCCTTTTTATTTTTCTCTTTGTTCTTTAATCGATCACGAATTTTGCTCTTAATAAAGAAGAGAGAGCCTTATTCTTCTAAATTTATCCTTAATAGATTTCAATATTACCATTTAACCCCTGTATTAATATTTTTAAAGAGGTCAATTGATTAACAATAAAATTCTTTTCCCAAATGTTTTTCATGTTCAAAGTATACCTTCTTCCGCTTTTTCATTTCATTGAAAAATAAAGGTATTATACCTAAAAATGGTCCCTTAGGAAATCTCGTTATAAACTCTATCACTATTTGTTAATTCACTACTTCTAAAAATAGTGTATTGGAAGCCAATATTTATCTAGTTGCATTTCTAAGGTCGCACATACTTTTATCTTCCTTACGTATCTTGATATACATGTATCATTGAGAAATCATTTGATTTGCCTCTTATATAGATATACAATTTATCACCTTTGTGAGCATATAAAGAATTCGATACATGTATTATGAATTCGATTCATATATAGGAGCATTATGAATTCGATGCATATATCTATATAGTGTTTGTTCAACTCTTATGACTTTAATTACTCTATACGATAATGGTTTGCATCATGCGAAATATCTTTGTCCAGCAAATTTGGTGATTTTTCATTTAATCGATGTTACCGTGGTTTTCGTTAAACCACTAGGATTTGCGTATTGGTACACCTTGACATCTGAAATCCGTATGAAGTTTTATGTTACTTGTTCTGTGGCGTTCGTGTTTCATTTATGTGACAAGAGTGAATGATTTGAATGGTAATATTTTATTGTTTTTCTGTCACTCTCCCATGTGAACAAGTACTGTATAATATATTTGTAAATCGGTTCCGTGCGATTCATATGGTTGTCATCTGTATTGTTGTTTAACACGTTATCCACACAAGAGATCGTAGCCTCGATCCACACCTATCCTCCCAGATTCTTACACGTGGACGGTGGGATCTATGAGCTGGTTAGGGTTTCAATTTACCACAAAAGCCTCTCGCCTTCATTCTATTCCTCTTCCCAGCTTATTGTTTCTATCGTTTGTCCACAGAGCTCCATCTCTAAATGAATTCATTTGGTCTCAAGTAATGAAACTATTGTTTTGGATTGTGAACACTTTTTGTTTTCTTATTCAGTTATCGACGAGAATGGCTTTGCCATCTCTCTGCGTCGAAATGTTCTATTATATAATTTCATTTCCAACGATTTAGAATTTATCCACGATTTAGTTCTGGTTCCATATTGCGTAGAGATAAATTTTGTTTTTGTTTTGTGATTTTCCACGACAATCTCTTCCTATTTACTCTATTCGTTCCTTATATGGTTTATGGTTTCTTCCTTGGCAAGTTGGGCGTCTTTGATGAACATTTCCGCCACAGAATTTAATCCTTTAAAGATGATTTCTTAAGCTTGATCTCAACGTCAGTGAGTAATTTCTACAAGATTACCGCGGCTCTACTTGAATTTATCTTCAGCAAGAAATTTCTCAGGTGAATTTAATTCGAATGGTAAACTTATTCATAGTTTTACTGCTATGGTCAAATGATGGTAGTCGTTTTTGGTGTCTAACTCATCGTGTTCTCTCATAGAGGCACTTAACTCTTCAACTATGGTTAATGGGGTACGTATACTCCCATTCAAATTTCCTTAGTCTCTGTTGGATTTTTTTATCATGAACTTTCATTTATATACTTGTCGATACATTCACAAATATTTATTTTTCTCTGTTTTTTTCGCAGGTAAATTCCTCTGTGGTGATTTTGTTTTCGTTGAAACCTCATGTAATATCTTACATGGAACCATTGATACCAATACTTCTCTTGTTTGTTACAGGTCAGTCCAAGCGAATCTTTCTAATTTCTTGTTCGAAATAATGTGTCCCGAGAGTCTATCATTAGTTTCTAGGGAGCAATACCCTGAGTAATTTCTCGGGAAATTTTACACAGTTTAATTTGTAATCTATATGAAAAATAATGTGGGGATTCATTTAAAATGAATCTCGGCACCAGTGCTATTTACTGATATTCTTCAATAGTTCATTTTCTACTGTTGGTTATTTCCAAAAGTCTCCCAAACTTATTAGGACTTTTATATAATTATTCAGAAATCTTTTAATTTAATATCATTTTTAATATTATGAACAATTATTTTTCTGATATCCTCCTGGAATAATTTTATGAATATATTCAGCTGAGTTTTTAATTTAAATATATTTATACTTATATTTACAGGATGAAATTCACATGTGTTCTCGTAAAAACAGAGCATTTTACTACTTAGTTAATTAATCTAAATCAGGCCTTCTTTTATATACCAGAAATTGATTTAGAGAAATTTGTTCAGTTCTGGTTCTCTGTAACTATTGAATGAAATTTTATTTCTTATAACCAGTAATAAATTCATAATGGGGTTTAGCATAACAATAAATTTCTATAATGGTTGTTTGTTAAATCAGTGGATGTATTCCCTTTTTCACCATATAGAATAACCTTTCTTTTTTCTGTTCACTTTGATCAGACAAATAATTTTACTATACAGATAAGAGTGTACCATAATGATTTAATACCATTGATATATCTGCCTTTTACTTACATCTTTCAGCTATTTCTATTCTAAATAGAATTTGTATCTTTCATGCCAACATATCATATGATGCAGTAGAATTATTTTTGTGTTGTTATACTTATTCAACAAAACAATACTCTTTTCTGGTGTAACTTACAGTTTGTTTGAACTAAATATTTTCTTGATTTTGAATTAAATTTATCTTTACATATATAGGCAAGGTTTAAACTTATCACAGCCTTTAGATATTAATGTAGGAAATATATATTTTTCTGTTCATGTAACTATTTCTTATAAAAGCAGATTAAAGTTACACTTTAATTATTCAAGGGAACTATTTTTAATATCTCCAGAGTTAAACCAAACAATGGTTTAGAGATTCTGGTTGATTGTATTCCCTAGAATTTATTCCTACTACCATACAGAAATTTAGAAGATTTATTTCTTCTATTTAATTTCATAAATGTAAGGAATAACACATCTCAGAAAAACTTAATTCATCATAACAGCTATAGCATTTATCAATATTGTACGACAACATCTATTTTAACTATTCATAAAATTAGCGTGCATGCCACTTCTGTTGATGACTAATCCTCCCAAGCTTAGAGTTCTTCTATCCCCAAAACTCACCCCGGAGCTGAGATCCTCTCCCAAAACAGGCCAACCTCAATCTATTTTGGAGTAGCTTATTTAAGCTTATGCTCTCCCCAAAGTCTGTTTCTAATTCTGCGTCCATAATTTCATGATGCTTTTATTCCTGTTTGCCTAGGCTTCCCTTATTTAGGGAATTTAAAGCTGCTTTCTACTTTTCCATATTTCTACCTCTTCCCAACTACTCTCCACATCATTGGGGAAATTTAGATTTTTCCTCAAAAATCTAAATTAGAATTAAATTCTTTGAAGGCTTTTTGAAAGATTTTTGGGGAAAGTCTTAGCCTCTTTCCATACTTCATGGATTAGGCAAGTGGTCTCAAAAATCTCATTTGGTCATAATGCACAGAAAATTTTTATTTATTTTTCATAAATAAATAATTAATTACATCCACACAATAATTATCCATTGTGGTCCACTCCCCTTTGGACTGAAGTTCAAATTTCTAACTTGAAAACATAAAACTAGGGGTGTTACATATTCCCCCTCTGAAAACAAACACCATCCAAGGTGTTACAACTAACTACTAGAGTTTATTTTGAAAATAAATATCGATATTTTTCCATCATCTCAGCTTCTCTTTCCCACGTAGCTTCTTCAGTAGTAAAGTGCTTCCATTGCACCGTTACTCCGGCTACTGTTCGATTTCTCAATTCAATTTCTTCCCTCTCCAGTATTTGAAGTGGATCTGGAAGGAAATCTCCTCCTGGTTCCACCTGTATCACATTCCAATCAACAATATGAGAAGCATCATGTACATATCTTTTTAATAACGAAACATGAAACACATCATGAAATTTAAGATGGGGAGATAAGGCTAGCTTATAAGCCACTGGTCTCACCCTTTCTAACACCTCAAAAGGCCCACAATATATAGGAACCAATTTAGCACAGCTTCCAGCATAAAGTGTACTGTTTTTGGGTTTAATAAGCAGATACACATGATCACCCACTTTGAACTCTCAATGCACTCTCTTCTTATCAGCATAGCTTTTCTGTCGATCTTGTGCTATCTTGATGTTTCTCTGTATTTGTTTGACAATCCTTTCCATTTCTTGCAGAGTATCTGGCCCCAATACTAGCTTATCTTCAGGTTGGCTCCAACTTAAAGGAGTACGACACTTTCTTCCATAGAATGCTTCAAATGGACTCATTTTGATAGAGGATTGATAGTTGTTGTTATAAGAAAATTCGACTAAATGTAAATAGTATTCCCATTTTGATGGCTTATCCATCACATACATTCTCAGCATATCCTCCAAAATGTGATTTGTTCTCTCTGTTTGACCATCCGTTTGAGGGTGATAAGCAGTGCTAAAATTCAATTTAGTGCCCATGCCCCCACATAGACCTTTCCAGAAGGTTGCTGTAAAATTAGTGTCTCTATTTGAAATAATCATCTTTGGGACCTCGTGTAGCCTTACTATTTCTTTTAGGAACACATTTGCTACTTGGGCTGTCTCAAAAGTAGATTTTATAGGTATGAAATGTGCAACCTTTGTTAAAGTATCTACCACTACCATCATTGAGTCATGTTGATACTTTGTTCTCGGTAACCCAATTATTAAATCTATAGAAACAGTGTCCCATTTCCATTCTGCAATTGGAAAGGGATTCAAAAGACCAACTGGATGCTGATGTTCATCTTTGACTAGTTGACACTCCATGCATCTAGCTAAATAGTTTGCTACATCCTTTTTCATTCCTGGCCAAAACAATTTCTTTTTGAAGGTTGTAAGAATTTTATGATATCTAGGATGTCCTAAATATGGTTGTTTATGATATTCATCCAGGATTTCTTTTTTCAAAGAATCCACATTGGGGATGTATAATCTGTTTCTATAACAGATCAGCCCTTTCCGGTTTTGGGTGTATTTAGCCATTTCTTTTTTCAGCATTTTCACTTGTAGATTCTCATAGTTTGGATCTTGATCTGTTGCCTTTTTAACTAATTATTCTAAGTAAAAACTAGCACTACTCCCAACGTTGCTTATGTTTTGGCAAGCATTTCTTCTTAGAGCATAAAAAATTTTGTTTTCTTTCCCTTTGATATGTTTTATTTCCATATCAAATTCACTTAGAAAAGACAACCATCTGGCTTGTCAAGCATTCAAATCTGTTTGAGAAAAGAAATACTTGAGACTAATATGATTTGTCATCAATGTAAATTTTTTTCCAAGAAGATAGTGTCGCCACATCTTCAAGGCATGAATTAGAACAACCAATTCCAGATCATATACACTGTAATTCTGTTCATGTTTCTTAAGTTTTCTAGATTCATATGCAATAACAGAATTTTCTTGCAACAACACTTCTCCCAATCCCTCTCTACATGCATCCGTACACACAACAAACTCTTTGTCAGGATCTGCAATATTCAGTATAGGGCCTGTAGTAAGTTTTAGTTTTAGTTGTTCAAAGCTGTTTTGGAATTTTTCAGTCCACTCAAATTTGGTGCCTTTTCTCTGTAGTGAAGTTATGGGATATGCTATTGCAGAAAATCTTTCTACAAAACTTTGATAATAACTTGCAATCCCCATAAATGACCTTAGTTCTTATACATCAGTAAGCACATGCCACTCTCTTATGGCTTTTATATTTTCAGGATCCACAGCCAATCCTTATTCAGAAATAATATGGCCCGGATATTGAGTTTTATCCTTATAAAATTCACATTTGCTAAACTTGGCATACAACTGATTTTCCTTAAGAGTCTGTAACACCATTCTAAGGTGTTCTTTATATTCTACCTCACTCTTTGAATAGACTAGAATATCATCTATGAACACTAGAACAAATTTATCTAAGTACTTGTTCAAAACACTATTCATTAAGCACATAAAAGTGGCAGGGGCATTTGTCAAACCAAAAGGTAGGAATACAAATTCGTAGTGACCATACTTGGTTTGAAAAGTTGTTTTACTGATATCCTCGTCCTTAATTCTGAGTTGGTGATAACCAATCCTCAAATCAATCTTAGAAAATACTGAAGCCCCTCTCACCTGATCAAAAAGGTCATCTATTCTGGGCAATGGGTACCTATTTTTTATTTTCAACTTATTCAGTTGACGGTAGTCAATGCATATTTTGAAGGTTCCATCCTTATTTTTCATGAACAACACCAGTGCTCCCCAAGGAGATACACTCGGTTTGATGTACCCTTTATCCAACAATTCTTGTAATTTCATTTTTAACTCCATGAGTTCAGGTGGGCTCATTTGGTAAGAGGCTCTAGAAACGGGTGTTGCTACTGGCACCAAGTCGATTGAAAAATCAATTTCTCTTTTGGGGGGAAGATGAGGAATCTAATCTGGAAAAACTTCCTTAAATTCTCTTACCACTGGTAAAGTGTCTAGCAGGTTTTCTTCAGGTTGCTGTCCTAATTCTTCAACATGTACATCATATACTTGATATCCTTTTCTAGCTGTTATTTTTAATTGCAGAGCTGATATTTGTCTTACAGAGATTGGTTTTGGTTTTCCTTTGAGTATAAACGGTCTCCCTTCCTCATCTATGCAATGTAGAGTTTTATCCCAACAATTCATCATAGCCTTTCTTTTTTCTAACCAGTCCATTGCTATCAGAAAATCATATGAGCCTAAGGGCATAATGTTTAAATTTACTTCTGTCTGAATATCATGTAATTTAATTATTGTTTGAGGTAACTTATGAGTTACTTTTCGTTTGGTGCCAATGGCTAACTGGACCAACCAAGACTGTTGAAATTTTTCAGTTTTGAGATTGCATTTCTCTACAACTTGTGGACTAATGTAACTCAAAGAAGCACCTGGATCAATTAAAATTGTAACAGATTGGTCAGCAATCTTACCTTCCATCTCAACCATAGTAGCTTGGTGTTCTGCTTGTCGGTTCTCCAAGGCTGCACTGATAGTGGGTATGTTTCTTGCTATATCATTCACTGTGGTAGCTTCTCTATCTCTCTGAATCATCTGAATATTTCTGCGTGGACAGTCCCTCAACAGATGAGGTTCTCCACAACCCTAACATTTCAAAGGCTCCTGCATTTTAAATGTTCCTTCCTTCTTACTATCCCCATCTATTTTTTTTGAACCAACTTGGGACTGAGCAGTTTGACTTTCCTTTGGTTTGTTAAATTTCTTCCGCTGATGATCCCTACCAAAGTTCTTCAAGTAAGTTGGTTTTTGTTTCTTTCCTTTGAATTCACCCTTGTTTATCCAGCTTTTCCCATGTTCACTCTTTCCTTTAAACTGCTGGTAACATAATCTAGCTTTCCTCACCACTTCATCCATAGTTTTTGGATTATCAAACTCTATTTTTTCCTTGTACACAGTAGGCAAACAGTTCAAAAACCTTTGTACCTTTTCTTTCTCTTCACGAATATAAGGAACATACTTTAGCAGATTTGTAAACTTGGTGACAAACTCATCTATGGTGAGTTGTCCCAATCTGAGTTCGTGAAATTCCTTTTCTTTATCATCATAATAGCATTCGTTCAAATAACAGTTTTTAAACTTGGCTTGGAAATCTTCCCAAGTCACTATTTTTTCATCAATGGCATGAACCATTTTTGACTCCTCCCAGCACAAGGTAGCCTTACCTTGCAACTGGTAGATAGCTAATCTAGCCTTTAGATTGCTTTCATATTTGTAGACCTGAAAATACTTAATCATATTCAACAGCCATGCCTCAACATCTTCCTCCTTCTCTCCATCATAGGAGGGAGGTTTAATTTTTCGGAATTCACCTTGTAATTTCTTCTTCAGTTTAGACTGATGTCTAGTAGTGCCATCCTCCTCAGAATCATCTGAGAACTTGCCTTTCCTCCTTCTTCCGGAACCTTCACCCTCTTGGCTGTTCCTCGAAGTTAGTTCTCTTATAAGCTTTTCCTCCTCCTCACTGGCTAATGACAGTCTGTCATTTTGGCTTATTAGCTCAGCTATATCCCGTTGCAACCTGTGCAACATAGCCATCAAAGGAGTGTTGGGATATGGCATGTTATCTCCATCACCCAGATCAACATAAATTTCATCTCCTTCAGCCATTGAATTTTCAGTTTCAGTACCTTTGTACGCTAAAACAAAACAACATCAGTAACATTTTTTTTTTTTCCAAAAAAATTTAATTTATACAGTGAGCACAACAACAACCCAGTTTTTCTAACATGAGCTTTGATACCATTTGTCACGTCTCTCAACCGACACAATTTTTTTTTTTCAAGTGTTCTCACTTCTGCCCTTTTTATTCTTCTCTTAGTTCTTTAATAGATAACGAAATTTCTTCTTAATAAAGAAGAGAGAACCTTACTCTTTTAAATTTATCCCTAATAGATTTCAGTATTACTATTTAACCCCTGTATTAATATTTTTAAAGAGGTCTATTGATTAATAATATACTTCTTTTCCCAAATGTTTTTCATGTTCAAATTATAACTTTTTCCTCTTTTTCATTTCATTGAAAAATAAAGGTATTATACCTAATAATTTCATATGTTCAAAGTATACCTTCTTCCTCTTTTTCATTTCATTGAAAAATAAAGGTATTATACCTAAAAATGGTCCCTTAAAAAATCTCGTTATAAACTCTACCACTATGCGTTAATTCACTACTTCTAAAAATAGTGTATTGGAAGCCAATATTTATCTAGTTGCGTTTCTAAGGTCGCACATACTTTTATCTTCCTTACGTATCTTTCTATACATGTATCGTTGAGAAATCATTTGATTTGCCTCTTATATATATATACAATTTATCACCTTTGTGAGCATATAACGAATTCGATACATGTATTATGAATTCGATTCATATATAGGAGCATTATGAATTCGATGCATATATCTATATAGTGTTTCTTTCAACTCTTATGACTTTAATTACTCTATATGATAATGGTTTGCATCATGTGAAAGATCTTTGTCCAACAGATTTGGTGATTTTGCATTTAATTGATGTTACCGTGGTTTTCGTTAAACCACCAGGATTTGCGTATTGGTACACCTTGACATCTGAAATCAGTATGAAGTTTTATGTTACTTGTACTATGGCATTCTTGTTTCATTTATGTGAAAAGAGTGAACGATTTGAATGGTAATATTTTATTTTTTTTCCGTCACTCTCCCATCTGAACAAGTACTGTATAATAAATTTGTAAATCGGTTCCGTGCGATTCATATGGTTGTCATCTGTATCGTTGTTTAACATGTTATCCACACGAGAGATTGTAGCCTCGATCCACACCTATCCTCCCAGATTCTTACACGTGGACGATGGGATCTATGCGTTGGTGCAGGTTTCGATTTACCACAAAAGTCTCTCGACTTCGTTCTATTCCTCTTTCCAGCTTATTGTTTCTATCGTTTGTCCACAAAGCTCCATCTCTAAACGAATTTGTTTTGTCTCAGGTAATGAAACTATTGTTTTGGATTGTGAATACTTTTCGTCTTCTTATTTAGTTATTGATGATAATGGCTCTGCCATCTCTGTGCGTTGAAGCGTTCTATTATATAATTTCATTTCCAATGATTTAGAATTTATCCATGATTTAGTTTTGTTTCCATATTGCATAGAGATAAATTTTGTTTTTTTTTTGTGATTTTCCAAGGCAATCTCTTCCTATTTACTCTATTCGTTCCTTATATGGTTTATGGTTTCTTCCTTGGAAAGTTAGGCGTCTTTGATGAACATTCCCGCCACGGAAGTCGATCCTTTAAGGACGATTTCTTAAGCTTGAGCTCAACGTCAGTGAGTAATTTCTACAGGATTACCGCGGCTCTACTTGAATTTATCTTCAGCAAGAAATTTCTCAGGTGAATTTAATTTGAATGGTAGACTTATTCGTAGTTTTACTGCTATGGTCAAATTATGGTAGTAGTTTTTGGTGTCTAATTCATCGCGTTCTCTCACAGAGGCACTTAACTCTTCAACTATGGTTAATGGGGTATGTATACTCCCATTATAATTTCCTTAGTCTCTGTTAGATTTTTTTATCATGAAATTTTGTTTATATGCTTGTCGATACATTCACAAATACTTATTTTTCTCTGTTTGTTTCGCAGGTAATTTCCTCCTCTGCGGTGATTTTTTTTTCGTTGAAACCTCATCTAATCTCTTACATGGAACCATTGATACCAATACTTCTCTCATTTGTTACAGGTCGGTCTGAGTGACTATTTCTAATTTCTTTTTCGAAATAATGTGTCCCAAGACTCTATCATTAGTTTCTAGGGAGAAATACCCTGAGTAATTTCTCGGGAAAGTTTACACCGTTTAATTTGTAATCTATATGAACAATAATGTGGAGATTCATTTAAAATGAATCTCAACACCAGTGCTATTTACTGATATTCTTTAGTATTTCATTTTCTACTATTGGTTATTTCCAAAAGTCTGCTAAACTCACTAGGACTTTTATATAATTATTCAGAAATCTTTTAATTTAATATCATTTTTAATATTTTGAACAATTATTTTTCTAATATCCTCCTGGAATAATTTTATGAATATATTCAGCTGAGTTTTTAATTTAAATATATTTATACTTATATTTACAGGATGAAATCACATGTGTTCTCGTAAAAATAGAGCATTTTACTACTTAGTTAATTAATCTAAATCAGGCCTTCTTTTACATACCAGAAATTGATTTAGAGAAATTTCTTCACTTCTGGTTCTCTGTAACTGTTGAATGAAATTTTATTTCTTATAACCAGTAATAAATTCATAATGGGGTTTAGTATAAAAATAAATTTTTACAATGTTTGTTTGTTAAATCAGTGGATGTATTCCCTTTTTCACCATATAGAATAACCTTTCTTTTTTTTGTTCACTTTGATCAGTCAAATACTTTGATTATACAGATAAGAGAGTACCATAATGATTTAATACCATTGATATATGTGCCTTTTACTTACATCTTTCAGCTATTTCTATTCTAAATAGAATTTGTATCTTTCATGCCAACATATCATATGATGCAGTAGAATTATTTTTGTGTTGTTATACTTATTCAACAGAACAATACTCTTTTCTGGTGTAACTTACAGTTTGTTTGAACTAAATCTTTTCTTGATTTTGAATTAAATTTCTCTTTACATATATATGCAAGGTTTAAACTTATCACAGCCTTTACATATTAATATAGGAAATCTATATTTTTCTGTTCATGTAACTATTTCTTATAATAGCAGATTAAAGTTACATTTTAATTATTCTAGGGAATTATTTTTAATATCTCCAGATTTAAACAAGACAATGGTTTAGAGATTCTGGTTGATTGTATTCCCTAGAATTTATTCCTACTACCATACAGAAATTTATAAGATTTATTTCTTCTATTTAATTCTGTGAAATGTAAGGAATAACAAATCACAGAAAACTTAGTTCAACATAACAGCTACAACATTTATCAATATTGTCCAACAACATCTATTTTAATCATTCATAAAATTAGTGTGCATACCACTTCTTTGATGACCAGTCCTCCCAACCTTAGAGTTCTTCTATCCACGGAACTCACCCCCGAGATAAGATCCTCCCCAGAACATACCAACCCCCAATCTGTTCTGGAGTAGCTTATTTAAGCTTATGCTCTCCCCAAGCTTGTTTCTAATTCTGCGTCCAGAATCTTAGGATGTTTTTATTCCTGTTTGCCTAGGCTTCCCTTATTTAGGGACTTTAAAGCTGCTTTCTTCTTTTCCAACTTTTTACCTCTTCCCAAATATTCTCCACATCATCGGGAAAGTTTAGATTTTTCCTCAAAAATCTAATTTAGAAATAAAAATTTTCAAGGCTTTTTGAAATATTTTTTTGGGGAAAGTCTTAGCCTCTTTCCATACCTCATGGATTAGGCAAGTGATCTCAAAAATCTCATTTGGTCATAATGCACATAAATATTTTATTTATTTTTCATAAATAAATAATTAATTACATCCACACAATAATTATCCATTGGGTTCCACTCCCCTTCGGACTAATGTTCAAATGTCTAACTTGAAAACATAAAACTAGGAGGTATATACTTAGCGAGGAAAGTGCTCTAACAACATGCCCGTTGCATACTGCTCGACCCCGAAGCATCTTTTGTGCTGCCGATGTCCATCAACCACCGTGCTTTCTCTAATACTCGCATCAAGTTTCCATAGAGACGCACTGCCACTGCTGCATCCATACTACAACTCCCTCTCAACTGTTGAATCTGCTATGCTGCTAGCACTGCCACTTCAAACACTACATCTACACTGCGACTCAGCTACTAAGAGAAGCAGATAAAATCACCCAAGACTGAACAATTGTTCAAGGGATGCACCTTAGTGTTGAAGACTCTAATTGTTAGTAAGTACTGTGTTTTCCCTCTTATGCACTACGCTGATGTTTCTCTGCACTGCACGACACTACTTTTAACTGCGCTGCACTCCTCTGCACTGTGTTTTTGTTGCTCTGCTTTGTGCTACTACAGAAATATGCATTCCTACCTACTGCACTATCGATCCATCACTCTTCGGCTCCCACTAAAGGCTCCTCTATCCAGCTACTACAAATATGGGCTCTCGTAGCAAGGTACTCATTCATGAGGTGGGATCCTCGAGGGTCCTGCCCAACCGTAGTACAAGATGAACTACAGTTCTATTTCACCCCACTTCTCTCTCTAGAAGTGTGGGCACTCATAGTGAACTCATCCTAGTTGATCTTTGTGGTTGCAACCTTCATATCATGTTTCTCATCCTTGTCCTTTTCCTTCAAAGGACGTTGCGATGCAAAGTGGCCCATCTCACCACATCTGAAGAATTTCACCTTCGAGACAACTCTCTTTTGTCTCTGTTGTCCTTGTTGCCCCTTCAATGCTAGGGATGCATTCCCCTCCTCCTCCGAACTCTTAGATCCATTCCCACTACTATCATCATGCTTTCACTTGAATAGATCTCTCCTCATCTCTTCCTTGTAAAGCGTTGACCACACCTGCTCCCAACTAGTAAGTGTATCCCTACCCAAAATTATTTTGAAAAAAAACTTGCCACTCCATGACTGCGTTAAGGGTTAGCCTCACCATAGTTACCAAATATGGGGTGGATCCCACAACTTCCAATTGCTCTCTAATCTCCTAAACCCTCGTAAGGAATGGAGTAATGTGCTCCCCCTTCTATATGTGGACCAACGAGAGATTCTTCTCTAAGTACATCTTCTACTACTTAGAAGTTCCTTCGTACAACAAGGAAAAGGCCTCCCACATCTCCCTACTAGTGTTCTTTCTAGCTACATGGAGAAAATGTGATTCTTGACAGCATCGAGGATCATCGTCTTGGCCTTTGCCATATCACACTCCTACTTCTTAAGTTGATCCGAATCTGAAGGTACAACAACCAAATTCAGCACAAACATCTTGAGATCATATTCATCTAGAAGGAATTGAATCCTTTCCTTCCATATTACATATTTGGAGGAAATCTCCAACATGTCCTGATCTCTAAGACTATGAGCTTCCATCTCAGTTGAACAACTGTCGAATTACTCCCTCTTTCTCCCCCTCTGCGCAACACTAGGCTGGCTTACGCACTCCTTCTGGAGCTTGTAGATCTACTACCTTGATCTACTGCTCAGATCCTGTAAAAATGAGTAATTCCTGGGCTAGGAACTCAATAAGGAAGAATTCCCCACTGTTTGCTCTTTTCTTTCTTCTGAAGTTTTTCTGACCGGAAACTACCTGCTGAAAAATTGCATCCCTCTGGCCCCGTGTGAAAGCTATGCATAACTCCCTCTACCTTCAAAAAATATCTACTTGGAATTCCTACCTCTTTTTTGACTCACTCAGAGAGCGATAACCTCGAAAAATCATCCCTTCTAGCTAGAACTTTGCAATCCCCTTGGGGATTCGATCTGTTGCTACTGCAAGAATTTGTCCTTCTCTTCAAAGTTAGATATGCTCTTCCTAATTCACGTAAAATTCTCTGATACCATGTGAAAATTCCTATATTCGACAATATAAGGAATCATAATTAAACTATTTGAGTTACTTCTCCTATTATGTAAATTTCATTTACAAAATTAATTTAGATCTCAATTATTGAAATAACTACTGAAGAATCCTACACTTAATTAAATTTATTTTGAAACAAGGAAACTAAGAAAGAAATCAATCACACATAGGACACCTTCATTTTGGACTAATTCCCCGGAAAAACCCAATGCGGGAAAGCCAGTGCAACAAATTCAAGAGTTTGTATTATTATGCAGTAGAAATTTCAGAATACATCTCTGAGTACCTCAATGATTATTCAGTTATAGAGGTAAATACTGGAAGAAAGAAATTGTGAGAATACCTCACTCAATAACTAGAAAATCCGGTTGATACTGACACTAGATAAGCTTCCCCTGGAGGTCACTACGTAGCCTCTGTGTAAGCCCTGCATCACCTCCTCTAAGCACCACATCACCATAGTTGTGGATTGATCTGACTCCTGGAATCATAGATCTCAACCGGCCGGTCTCACACCCTGATTTCTGGCTTCTCGATCAGTTCCCATAGTGAAATCTCAAAAACCCTCTAAGCCATTGTGCAACCTCTATGTAGCCCTGTATGGCTCTATGTTATCCTGATTGGCTCTGCGTTGGCTCTGTTGGACGTCTCTCTGCCTCTCTCTGATAATGATTCTCCAACTGATAAAATCTCTCTCTCGAGATGCTATCTTTGTTCCTCACTACACTAAATCACTTAGATCTGATCTTCTTCTGAGCACTTGCTCCATCAGAATAATTTGATCTCAAAATTCACTCCATGTGTCTTTCCAAATGACCCTTAAGTCTTCCTCTATAGTCTTCTCGTTGATAAATGAACGGTCAATATTATATCTCTAGTCAACGACTAAGATTATAACATGACTTGATCTTTGCTTTTTCTAGATCATTCTCACTATATTTTATTAGTACCTTTTAATTATTTAATTTTCTCAGTATGTTTTATTAATACCTTTTAATTATTTAATTTCCCTAAGTTAGACTTAGGGTCTCCATTAAAATAATTAATTATTTTAATATAACATAATATGAGTGTAGTTTTCACAAATTGTTTCTGGGTTCTTTGCAATACCCATACCTAAGCCTCTCCATAAAATTTGGGGCTTAGAGCACTTCTGATGCTACCAAAAATCAATAGACTTCCTCAATATGAAAATCAATGATGGTCTAACATCGCATAGTGACCAAGTTTGTCTCAATATGAAAATCAACAATGGTAAAGCATGGTCAACCATATTTATTATATGGGTTATAATATTTATCTTTGGTTTTATATACCTTTTGTTTATAATATTAATCCCTTGGGATTAATATTATTCCATTGGGTTTAAAATCCCTTGGGGTTTTAGTAGTAACCCCTTTGGTTTATTAATCTAAGGATTCATATACATAGGGTATAATATTATTCATAGGGTTTATAATATTAATACTTAGTTTTAATATAAATTCATTTGGTTTATAATCATTTTCAACAATGGTCCACCATCTTCCATCTTCACATTGTGACAAAGCTTGTCTAAATATGAAAATCAACTATTTTCAACCATCGTCTACCATCGTCAACAATGGTAAGCCATTGTCAATAATCACAAACCATTATCAGTGGTGGTCAATTATGGTCAACCATGGTCCAATGTCACATTGTGTCAAAAGTTGTCTCAATATGGAAATCAACCACTGTCAACCATGATCTAACATCTCATTGTGAATAATATGGTTTATAATATTAATAAACCATGCTTATTTTAGGGTTTATAATATTTACCTTATTTTTTATATATCTTGGTTTTATAATAT